>OZ004705.1:125964878-126234878 GCA_963924515.1 Vespertilio murinus | reverse complement strand
CAGAGAGGAAGGGACAGAGAGAGAAACCAGTGATGAGAGAGAATCATCCATCAGCTGCCTCCTGCATGCCCCCTACTGGGGATCGAGCCTGCAACCCAGGCATATGCCCTGACCTGGAATCAAACTGTAACCTCTGTAACCTCCTGGTTTATAAGTTGACTTTCAGCCACTGAGCCACACTGGCTAAAGGCAATGGAGTAATTTTTAGATGGGGCTCTTTAGACAGCAATACATTTACTTTGATGGGATACTTCGAGAAACTGCAAAATGTCAGGACAGATCTTGGGAACTGATTTGCATATTTGTCTCTGTACCGGGATGAGGAAAGAAATATGGGGCTTCCACCAAATCCTTCAGAGCAGATTCATTCCGGGGCAATGCTTAGTTTGAGCATAAGGAAAGTTCTCCAGTCCATATTCTTTTCCAAGATATAACATGATTTAGGCCACCGTGAATTACACATTTTCTCCCAAACCATTACAAGGACATCAGGAAGGCAGTGCACTTTGGAAGTATAGATGAATTGCTAAGTTAGCCAGACCTGATCTCAAACTCAGGCTCTGCCATTTACCAGCTATGCTGTCGTGGATAAATTACTTGATTACTCAATCTTCAGTTATCCTGGCTATAAAATAGCAACAGCCTTAACTCATTACGATTTGGTGTGAGCAATTTGAGTAAAATGTGTAAGTTTCATAGGACAGTCTGCGCTCATTGAAAGTATAGCATCAAAGAAAGTATACCATACAGCTATCATTATCATCTTATTGAAAACCATAGGATTATTCCAAATGGGTTCTGTAAACTCTGACAGCACTCTGCAAAGTTGCTGTCATACAGGGTGTAAGTGGTAGGAGAGTGTTCTTCAAGAAGTCTGGCTGCTGCAGACTTGAGAGATGTCCCCACTGTTTAAGAAGCTGACAAGCATGACACCCAGCTCCTGTGGGTGTGGCCACTGGTGACTGCCACAGGGAGCTGCCAGGGTCAGGGACTGCCACCTTGGGAAAGGCTTGCCCTTTTGAGCCATGGCTGTGGACAGCTGGAAGAGCAGGAGGCCAAGAGAGTAGAGGTTTGCTGTATACCAGTGGGAGTTTTGCTGGGAATAGAAGGGAGCCAGAGTACCTTGTCTATTTAGCTCTAATTGAAGGGTCGATATCATCAGCCTTTTGTAGACACTTTGCTGAGAATCCTGTAATTCCCCACCGTCGATCTCTGTAGGGAAAGAGGCAGAATCATGAATTATCTTTGGGTTTCATGATAGTTACAGAAATTCTCCAATAGTTACCTGGCCCTATGATTCCAAGATAGATATAGATATAGATATAGATATAGATATAGATATAGATATAGATATAGATATAGATATAGATATAGATATAGATATAGATATAGATATAGATATAGATATATAATATAAACCAATGGTTTTAATGTTAGTAGTTTTTATTTTTATTTATTTATTTTTTATTGATTTCAGAGGGGAAGGGAGAGAGAGAGAAACCAGTGATGAAAGAGAATCATTGATCAGCTGCCTCCTGCATGCCCCCTACTGGGGATTGAGCCTGCAACCCAGGCATGTGTTCTGACCTGGAATCAAACTGTAACCTCTGTAACCTCCTGGTTTATAAATTGACTTTCAGCCACTGAGTCACACTGGCTAAGGCAATGGAGTATATCAATGGAGTATATTAAAAGCAGAGAAGATTCCATTTGGAAGGCTTGTCTAGGATTTTTAACTGGCTACTGTATATGTATGGTGCTGTGTACATTATAGCCCAAATCATTGTTGCCCAGAGTGTAGTCCTTAGACCTAGATCCTGGCTATTTCTTTGAAGCTGGTTGGGTACACAGAACTTGGGCTTCAACCCTGACCTACTGAGTCAGAATCTGCAGTTCACAAGGTGATTTGCATGTCCATTAAAGTTGATTAAGTCAATGGATGTTTAAACTAATGTGGTTCCGAGTGTTTCCTTAATTGGGTGTGGTAACAAGCAGAACTTGTCTGAGTAATAGTGACCCAGCCAATGGGCTACTGGTATAAGAGCAGGAAATTGGCCACTTGAAAGTATCTCTGGGTATGTATGTTTAAAATGCACATATTTTATGAACAAACTCGTAGGGTTCCTATGTGCAATGACTATGGTATCTCATTTCTCTGGCATGGTCAAAGAAATCAGGTACAAAGTAACTGAGAAAACTGCTTTGAAATATGAGTTTTCTCTGAGAACACTCTCTAAGCTGTGCCTCCTTTTTATATCCATAAAAACTCAGGATAACAGCACGATATGATACCAGGTATCTCAGGGGGAGAGCTCTGATAGGACTGGCTCCTATGGTAGTCTGGGGCAAGGGCCCATCCTTCTCCCCAAGTAACCAGAGGAGGGGAGGGAAGGCTGTTGGGTAAAGCAGCCTATTCCTCACACACAGCAGCATTGATGGGGACTGACTGCTCAGAGCTAAAGTGCTCAGAAAGTAGGATATTTTTCCTTGATACTAAAAGTTACACTCCTGTAAGTATTACCCATTATGAAAGCGTCTTTCACTCATAACACCCACCCTCCTCACATAACACACAGACCCAAATGAACAAAATCTAATTTTGTGACAGGAACAAAAAAACCCCATCTGATCCATTTTTGAAAAATGAGCCAATTTGGCAGCAACATGAGGGATTTCTCCAAACTGCCTAGAATTAAATCTGAAGCTACAAATTTTGACATTGCATCCATGTCGAAGCAAAGCCACGTGTGAGCCCAGGCTTATAAAAAGCTTTAAAGCATGGGATGTGAGGAATAACAGCCTGAAGGCTGCAAGCGGTCTCAGCACTCCCAGGCAGCGGGGAAACTGGCACTCTTCTCTAAATATAGGGCCCGGCCTGAACCCTGTACAAACACTTCCAAGCTGGTGTTTTGCAGTCGCTTGCTGCTGGTGGAAACTTGCAAGGCCTTCATCCAAAAGAGAACTTAATTCTGTAGTTGAGCCTGAATGTGGGGCATGGAGGAGGTTTAGTTTAGGGTAGAGATGAAACCAGACACTCTCCAAAGATGATACCTCTCCACAGAAGGGGAGGATGCCTCAAGGTGAGAGAATTTCCCCACCCATTTCTTTAGAAACTTTTTCTGTTTCGTTAGCTGAGACAGCTGGACAGATACCCATGAGGAGTCTGCAATGGAAGGTCTGAGCTGGGAGGGTAACAGTCTTGAAATCAGCATTCAGGTCAGCCTGGGAATCAGGAGACCAGGTAAGTGCTGTAAGAAGCGACCCACTCAAAGTAGTTTGTTGCAAGAGTCAAAACCTGGGGAGTGTATCCTTTAGACCTAAATCCTGGGTATTTCTTTGGAGCTGGTTAGGTACACAGAACTTGGGCCTCAACCCTGAACCACTGAATCAGAATCTGTAATTTTACAAGGTGTTTGCCTGTCGATCAAATTTGGCCTAGTCAATGGTTATGTTACAGAATACACCAATAGTTAAGATTGATGTGGATATGAAATTGGATGTGGTAACAGTTAATACCCCAGCCAATGAGCAGCTAGTGTAAGAGCAGGGAGCTGGGGTGGAGTGGGTAAAGCAGAACTGAGAGGGAAATTGGGGCTACACTGAGACAGTGAAAGAGCAAGAGAATTTCCTGTCTCATGCTGAGTTGAAGCAGCAGCCACTTCTGGTCCAAGCCTTGTAGGTAGACACTGCTGTTTGGAGGATCTAATATGCTGAGGAGACTATGTGAGCAGAGGAGATAATGACTTCTTCTAGGGAAACTCTATAAAATATATTTGCTTGCAAAAATGGATATAAAAAGGAGGCAGACATTCACTTAGAAATGTATTTATTTATAGTTAGGTCCTGGAAAAAATATCAGAAGCAGTTAAATCATTCTACTAACAATTTAGCATCACAAGCACCATGGCTAGAATACATAGCTGTTGCCTGACCCCTTGGTCACCATTAATTTCCTAGTTCATGGTATAAATGCCATGGCTAGCTAATCAGATTCTGAATAATTCTGAGGGATATATATATATATATATATATATATATATATATATATATATTATAAGTACCAATGTCACCCTGGAGGGAAGAAATGGAGTCATTTATTCCATATTGAGCAGTTTAGTGCTTTGGTTTCATTTGATGTCATCTTAATTTAATTTAGCTTGATTGTTAATTAACATAATTTAGCATGTAAATGAAGAGTGGTGGAAAATCATTTGAGATCATAAGTCTCAGACTCTAGCCCCTTTTGTATTGATTACAATTAATACAAATAGGTGAGATGTATTCTTATTATAGGGGTGGGGGGCTATATGATTGACAGGTTGTATGAAAGGTCAAAACTTGAATCAAATACCAGATAAGTAAATTTCTCCAAGGAAAGTAATAACAGCTGCAATAATATTAAGTTTAACCTCTGCGAACATTGTTCTAGTGCAGAGGCCAGCAAACTCCAGTCCTCAGATCAAATCAGACCCACTATTTTCGTAAATAAAGTTTTATTGGGACACAACCACACTCATTGATTTACATATTGCCTATGGCTGCTTCACCAACCTGATCAAATTCACACAGCTTGTCAGTGGAAGAGATGGGTTTCCATCTTTCTGGCTGCCTTCAAAGCCTGTGCCTCTCACTACTGTAGGTGTTGACAGATATTTATTCTGTGTTTAGATTTTCTCCTGCCTGCTTTAGCATCCTGCTCTAGGTTTCTTATACTCCCTTGCCTGAATTACAAGCAGAATGTGAAATGAGAAATAATTTCTAGTCCATGTTTGTTATAGGGGAACAAGTTGTATGAGCATGAGTTGAGGTGATGCAGGTGAGAGCAAATTCAAGTAAACATTATTTAACAAGTGCTTCCTATAGAGGAGGCTAGACAAAAAGTAAAGCCTGCTACTTATATGAAAAGAGATTATTGTCTAGTGGAAAACCAGATGAGTAAGTAGATAATTTCAAAACATCGTAAGGAGTGCTATGATAGAGGTGGCACAGAAAGCTGTAAGAGCATATAAGGCCTTTCCTAAACCAAATTTGGACATTCCTGGAAGAGGAAATTTCTGTGAGGAGTTGGAAGGAAGGAATTGCTGGGAGGCTCTCTAAAACCTTACAGGGCTTTGTGAGGAAGGGCACTCCATATGTAGAAGGGCACAGTGTGTTGTGAAGTCTCTGAGAACTATTGGGAACAGATGACATTCACCAGGTAGAAGAAAGTTAGACTGTGACGATGAAGAGGGAACAAATCCACGAGGGCCTTACAGGTTAGTTTTAGGAGGTTGCATTTTATTCTAGGTAATATGTAGGCATAAAGACAAAGACATGGGTTGGGAGAGTGTTGTGCATATGCTAGACAAGAAAGGAGTTCTGAACTAGAATAGTGCTCATTAGAATATCCAGGAAGATATGGGATGAGAGCCGAAACTGGTTTGGCTCAGTGGATAGAGTGTCGGCCTGCGGACTGAAAGGTCACAGGTTCGATTCCGGTAAAGGGCATGTACCTTGGTTGCGGGCACATCCCTAGTGGGGGTTGTGCAAGAGGCAGCTGATTGATGATTCCCTCTCATCAATGTTTCTGACTCTCTATCCCTCTCTCTTCCTCTCTGTAAAAAATCAATAAAATATATTTTAATAGATATGGGATGAGATACACCCAGAAAGTTCAAATTTGCAGAACAAATTACATCTGGAAAAAGGGAGAAAGGAATCCCCAGAGAAACTGTGTAATGTCCATTTTAATTTGTAATCCATGTCCTTCTGGCATAGGTATGTGTGGTATGATTAGAATCTAAATGTAGTTTAGAAATTTTCCATTTATAGAAAGTTTTGCTTCTTTCTGAAGCTCATTTTTTTCTTCTTTACAATGTGAATAACAAACTTATGGGTTGAGAAGAGTGCCTCTATAGTGCTCAGGTACTGTCTGGCCATACTGAAAAGGTAGCTTACAATGTTAGTTCTCTGACCTCACCTCCCACTCCCACTGTACTAGGAGAAAACTAATTAGCAAAGAATATCAAAATAATGATGCACCCTAGGGATATTGAAGTCAATTATGTTATCTAAATATCCCATCTATAGTAATAAAAGAGAAAGATGCAAATCAACCATATCTCTGTGACACCCACCAGCCAATCAGAAGTGGGTATGAAAATTAACCCAACAAAATGGTGGGTTAATTTGCATATGCAGGCACAGAGCTAAGACTGAAGACTGAAGGCTTCACTGAGGTCAGAGCCAAACCTGAAGGCTGAAGGCTTGGCTCTGCTAAAGGTTGAAGTCTTGGCTCTGCTGCAGCCCAGGTCCTGGGTGCCAGAGGAAAAACCGGTGCTGGCAGCTAGGGGAAGAAAGGCCTATTGCAAGAATCTTCATGCAATGGGCCTCTAGTTCTAGGATAATGGTAGAGTTACCAAAAATAGTGTTAGAATCCTGGGCTTTCAACATCCTCAAATGCATCCCTCAGTTTAATGATTAAGGGACTCACTTATTACAGAACTTGGGCCTATGAAAGCTGGTCTGGACATAGAGCTGGCTAAAGGAGGTCAGACTGCATCTCAATCTGGGGTAATTGCACCCCACATCTGTAATTTGATACAGATGAAATGCTGGGCAAAGGTGAGTGTGAATTGGTGAAAATATATTTTTCTATAACTGACAAAACTTATTGTACTAACAAAGATTATTGTACTAATAGAAAGGGTCATCTGATTAGGAGGTGGGGTTTGATCCTGATGTCTTTACTACAGTACTGAGCACCTCAATAGGGTTTCAGGCCAACTCCAATTTCAGTGAGGATAGTGTGGGCTTTCTGGGCCCAGAAGGTGCCCACTCATCACAGTTCATGTGTAGATGCTTGCCCTGTCCCAGGTTCAGGTTCCCAGATGTGGGTCCCATGTAGTCAGAAACTGCCCAATTCTTGCAATTGAATTACTTCCTCCTCTTTTTTTCTTGCTTAAGGGTCTTGGGAACACCCCTAGTACAAGTCTGAGGGAAACAAGAAGTCAAAGTGGGGCAACCTGAATCAATATTTCATAAAAAGAAGACTGGAAACCCATTATTACTATGATTCAGTAGAATAGATTTCCTTCCTTTTTTCTTACTTGTACTATACAATAGAAAACAAATAAGAAGTGTTAATTTAATTTTAAGGCTAACTCTTAGGTGAAGAAGGTCATTATGCATGGCTGGAGAGAGAGAGTGGAAACAAGAAATTTGGAGAATGGAAACAAACTTAAGCACCTTATAAATTTTGAGTGGATTGTAAACACACAAGAGATTAATAAAATCAGTCCACTAGGAGACTATGAAATGTTCTCCTTAGGAAATGACTAATGCATGAACACAAATCTTGCTGACAGGTGGGTTAGCTATATGTGAACTTTCTAAAGGTTAAGTGAACAATAACGGGATTTTGTTACTGCTCCAGAGTGAGTTTGAATCATTAAATACGTGATGCAAATATGCAAGTGCCTTTAATTGGGCATAATTAAAAGTAAGGAGACATGTTTAAAATAATGACATTTAAAACAAGAGAACAGTTAGAAAGAAGTTGCCTAAGCAGCCAGAAAGTAATATTTGCTCGGCGACTCGATTGTTATCAGTAAAGATAAATCTCTTAATATAATAAATAGGGCCCACTGCCAAGAGAAATAGGTTCTAGGCCAACTGCAAGTCCCTTGCACTCCCTGGCCGCTGGAAACCTTAGCATTCTTGCTAAAAGGAAAGATGTGCATGCATCTTCAAGTGCAGCCTATTTATTGCAGCAGCTCCACTGAATGTTTGACGTGTTCAGTTCTCTATTACCCAGAGGCTGAGTCTGTTTTTTTTCCCCAGCCCAATCGTTGATTGGTTTGGACTGTAGTAGCATATCTAACGGGCATATAAAAAAATGAAGCCAGCGGGTTCTCATTGACACTGTCACTACAGGTGACTTCTTCAGGTGTGTGAAGAACTTCATGCCCAAGTTAGTGAGAGAAACAGTTAATTTGCCTTCACTTGAGTGGGTCTGTGAACCTTAGGAGATTAACTGTTCTTCTTAGACTTTGTGTGCATGTGTGTGTTCTGATTTGCTTAATATATTTTCAGAAATGTTTATGGAATTTTTCAAACATATACAAAGGAGAAAGAACAGTACAACGAAGTCCTATGTATCCATTGCCCAATATGATCTACACATGGCTTATTTTACTGCATGTATATCTACTTCCTTCCCTCCCTTCCCCACTCATTATTTTGAAATGAATAATACCTAGTGATTTCACCACAATTTTATCAATGCTTCATTCGTGAGAACAAGATTTTCCAAAATATAATCCACTGAAACAGTGTTTTGCAAAATGACTACAATTATAAAGCATTCTAGACCAATACTTTGAGCGAATGCTAGACACCATTTCTCTTTTGTGAAGAGCTGTCCTGTTAACACATGAATGGTTCTGAGAAGTCTGCGTCTTAGAACTCATTTAAACCAGTATTCTTTCAACTGAACTGGGTCTGGACTCTTTCTTTCCAGGAGATCCTATGGGGGGAAAATACTGAAATAATATTTAAAACATTTGCCAGGCACTCACTATGTGCCAGGTTTTCGGTAAACTATAGTTTATATGCATTCTATCATTAATCCTTATGATAATCCATTGAGATGACTATATTACCTCATTTTCAGATGAAGAAGTAGAAGTTAGGAAAATAGGAAATAACTTGATAAAGGTTACACAGCATACATGAGACAGGGGCAAGATTTACACCCACACCTGTGTGACAGCAGAACCTACGATCTCAACCACCATGCTATACATTTAGAGAGGAGGGGTAGCTATATCTGATGAAATGAGCATTGTCTAGCAGCCTTGATATACTCTTGTTTTCTTGTGACAAGGGAAACAAAGGGCCAGTACACTTTATAAGTCACCCTGCTAATGAGTTTGTATAATAATATTTGTCTATTTCTATTGTGCTGTGTACTTTTTAGATTATTCTCATATCAATTATTTTAGATAAACTTCCCAAAGCCTTAGGGAAAGTATAGGGTCAGCATTATTTCTACTGAGACAACAAGGCACAGAGAAGGTACAGGTCTAACCCAGGGCCACAAGTTCATCACAGAGCTGGAATTAGAACCTAGGTATTGGTGTCTGGTACATTTTCTTTTGACTGCATTGATGAATGGGGTGTGCCCCTGACTCCTGGCTCATTCTGGTTGAGGTAAACTGGAAGGAAAAGCAAAGTGGGGTAGGGAGACTGCCTTCATCCACAATTACTCAAGAGTAGAGTGTCCACAAGTGGTAATGCTTTTTTCAAAATATTCTAGAGGCAAAGTCTGGTTATTCCCTCAGCATCTAAACCATGCTTCTTGGGAGTAGGCGGATGTTTGGGGGTGAGGGTGATAATAAAGATTTAGTTTTCACAGGACAATCTGTGCAAACCATCATATGTATCCTTTTGCTCCTTTAGATCAAGGAAAACTATTCCAATGCTCATTGTGATTCCAGCCGAACCCCCACCGCCAACCTGCTTTGGAAGCTCTTGTGTCTCCCATCAGTGATGGGAGGAGCTCTGTGGACCACACAGTGGTTCCTTTGAGGAGGTGTCCATGAGTTAGCCGGGAAGAGCAATGAGCATCTCTTTAACATCCATAACACTTTTCTTGTCAAGGTCAAAATATTGCTTCCTAGAATATATGCTTGGTGCATTCTCCCCTGGTACAAATTTATACAGAAAGCTAAACATTCTGCAGTTATCTTCAGATATATCATGGAGAGAAAGGCAGTTGTGTAATAGCTACACAGAATTAAGCACCGATATTATTAGAGCTCTGCTGAGACAAAGCACCTCTGATTAACAGGGCATTTATTGTGGCTCAGACACCCTTGCATGGAGATAGGGAGCATTTGCATCTGCAGCTGCTAATAATGAACATTATCACTTCATTAAGGAAGGTCAAGGTAAGCAAATGTGATAGGTGTTTATTTCCCCACATGCTATAATTACCAAGGGCATTTCAGTAGTTTTAGTCCTGTATCTGGATCACAAAATTACATAATAAATAATCATTCATTGCAGGTGATTAAAATACATGTCTCTGGATAAATTACAAGGGGAGAGATTACCGAGTAAAGAACCACAATCTCATTATATATTATATTCTCTCTCATATGTAAGGAAGGTATAAATTTAAAACTTATTAAAAATGTGGAGGAACTGTGATATACAAAAAGAGCTTTGGTCCTTGGATTAAAAAAAAAAAACAGGGTTAGGAAATTAATTGTACTTTCGACAACGTGGCATTGGGAAAATAATTTAATTTCTTTGAGCCTTGGCTTGCTTGTTTGAAAATAGAGATGATAATACACCTTTAAAATGTTTTCCTGGGGACAATAATATGATATATGAACCTGAAATGTCCTAACCAAATTATTAATAATGATGGTTTTTAAACTGGTGCAATAAAGCCAGAGCAGGAAGGCAGCAATAAACAACAGAGTCCCCTGTAAGAGGTGGTGTGTGTGTGTGTGTGTGTGTGTGTGTGTGTGCAAACAGGAGGTGTCAGGCTGCCTCTGGGCTCAGCCAGCCCAAGAGCAGTGATCAGGGAAGAGCCAACAACACACTAAGCATCAGCCTGAGAGATACAGTAAGTAATGGCCTTGAGATCTGGAACACTAGAAAGAAAGGTATGTGTTTCCCGGCTTTGGCCACCTTGTTCCTTATCCAAGTAGGTGTCATGATAGTCAATGTTTATTGAGATGCGAGAGTGTATATCTTGTTTATTTTCTGGTTGGTTTATTTAGGTTGTGATAATCCAGAATGAAAAATGCCCATTTCATGTTCCCAGGGAGTTCCCTCTAATTCCAAATTTGGAAGTTTTAGTCCTGTATCTGGACCATGCACATTTAAAACACTCCTTGCCCTAGGAAATCAGTCAGCCTTCCGTGTTTCACTTCTGAAGGTGTTAGATGCAGAGAGCCTGCCCCAGAGGTGCGTAAAAGACAGTTACCTACAGAGCGAGAGGAGCCTGTGTGGTTCAAGGCTCTTCCTTCAGCTTTATCTGCTGGAAGTTACAAGAGTGTTTTGTAAAATATCCTGAGCATGTCAGTTATTTCACAAAGAGAGTATCATTATGAAAAAACATAGTGCCCTAGCCAGTGTGGCTCAGTGGATACAACATAGGCCAAGGGCGCATACCCGGATTGCAGCTCGATCCCCAGTATGGGGCATGCAGGAGGTAGCCAATCAATGATTCTCTCTCATCATTGATGTTTCTATTTATCTCTCCCTCTCTCTCTCCCTTCCTTTCTGAAATCAATAAAACAAAACAAAACAACAAAAACATAGCAAGGGTGGGTAGAAGTTTCTGGGACATGCTGAGGATAACTTTCAGAGGGATTTGTGGAGATCTGGTAAAAGAACAGAGAAGGTCTGTGGTAATTGCTTCCTAAATAATTAGATGGGATATATTTTTTTTTCCAAATTAAAAATAAATGATGCCTCACTGGAAAGACCATGGGGCACACAGGTTAGCAGTGGAAGAATGCATTTTAACTTGATGGGGAGTTGGAAAGGGTAGGAGGTGGAAGGTGAGTGAGTTAGTTGGCACTGTGGGGGAATTTATTTTAAGTTAGGGGTGAGAGTAAACCTTTGTGTTCTTAGAATAGGCTCCAGCATTTCCATTGCCAGTAACTGTCCTTTTGCTGTCCTCATAATATTCAGGGTAAATTTGCCATTTGAGACACCATTGCTAAAAGACCAAAGGGAAAATTTTCAGTTGTTTTTTTTCCCCGATCAAGCCTTTTATAGATTACAAATATTTTGAGTGACACGTTGAATTGTTGGGAGAAAATTATTTCCTCTGTAATAATGTTATGCTATAATGTCTCTTATGTTATGATGTCAAAATGACAGAAAATGTAGACAGATGTCAGTTCATCCTAAAGAGACTACAGAAAAAAATAGTAAAAAGAATTTTAAATTTTTTTTTGTATTTTAACATTAACATAGTAATACAATCTCATTGGAACAATTGACAAAGATTGCACACAGATGAATAGAAGCAAAAATAACGGAGCACCTTTTCTCCAATGTTATGTTAACACTGAGGCGTTAATGGGGTGATAGTCATCCTTCTTCATGGATATGCAAAGACTGTTTAAAAAGACAACATCTTAGCACTAGAGAATTTCAAAGAACTTGAGACTTTTCAGCAAAATCAGAGACAACCAGACTATCTTGTGGAGTTGAATCTTATTATGAAAGACAGTAAACTGGAGGCTTTGGGTCTAGAATTGGACACAGGTCATAAAGCAGCACTGAGAGAAGCAAACCCAGAAGTTCTTTCTAGAGCATTAGCCCAGAGCAGAATCCTAGATTCTAGAGACTCCTCCCCTCAACCCTTATCCTCCATTTCCTTAAGTAAGCTTCCCAGAAAGAAGTATATGATGACATGGCAATTGGTGAATGTCACATATCCATAGAAGAGCTCTCATCACCAAATGCATTTAATATGCATTTTTGTGGGCAGGGTAGTTTGCTGTGAAGGTTAGAAAATATAGTTATAGAGACACAATCCTGACTTTTAGAGCCCAGAAAGAGAAAACAAAGGCCTAGAGAGAGGTGAACAAGTAAAGTGAGCAGAAGAATGAGCCTAGGACTTGATACAGTTGTTGTGTGTGGAATGGTGAGTGAGGAGGATCTGGAGTAGGTACATATTTGGACAAGATGGTTCTGGAGAGGAGTAGCTGCCTCAATTCCAGACATGTAGCTGCTTTTGCCCAGTGACTATAACATGGGGGGCTGCTGGGATGAAAGGTACTTTTATTACACAGAGATAAAACCTCAACCTGACTCTAATGGAGCATAATCCCGTTATACCTAAGTTATCTCTTTGGGGCCTTTGACTTGCAGTGTATTATCTAAATTGTAAGATAATAAATACCATTATAGTTACATAATGTTTTTGTCCACTCCATGGGAGAATTTGAGGGAACCAACTATCTGTCTGTCTGTCAATCTATCTATAATCCTATTTGTGCTTGTGTGGACATTTTAATACACTTATATGTATGCCTGCATACAACAGGCCTGTTTCTCATCCAAAAGTTTTTGTAAAGATTGTGATGAGCAATAATAATGGCATTATTTCTAGTATTCTTTGAAATTGGAAAATTGTATATTTCTTACACTTGTGACAATTGGTTTTATTTACAGAAATCTTAACAGTAATTTCTTAGTTTAGAAATTGTACACATTTCTTAGTGGGACACAATACAATGGGCCATTCTCTTTATAAGTCCTACTGTGTTTGGACACTACCCTTGGAGCTCTGTCTGTTTTTCAACTTGGATTTATCTGAAATTACTGAAGGCAAGCAGTAAATGTGCTGATTTAAAAAAACAAAAAACTCTTCATCTCCACCCCAGTGTCCATGGCTGAGATGTGTATAAATAAATAGATAAATGAGAGTCTGGCTTTAGTGAATACGGCACAAAGACTATAGTGTCCATATTGTTCTGCCCTCTGTGAATAGGAATGAGAAGCTGTACAAAAAGATTAAAATCAATGGATATGTTGTACCTCAAAAATGTTATTGTTCCATACACAGAGCAGGTACAAATTTACTGGTACTCATGAAAGAGAGAGTTATGGTAATACTAGTGATTATGGCAAGAAATAGGAAACTATATTCTAAGGCTAATAAATCCTACATTGTTTAGCAGAGCTTCAGAAAAATGATCAACTTTAGTATACATTTTAAAATTAAAATATTAGTGTTTTAGTTAATTTATTAAAGTTGAGATAATGCATGGCCAATGCTAGCTGAAGTATTGAAGCTTAGTCATCAGTATGTTAAATACCCACTCTTCAGTATTCATAGATGACTAAGAAGCAATGACCTGACATAGTAAGGACATTCTACACAATAGGAAGTCAACAGGGAGCTTAAGCTTTTCTTTCATTTTGATAGCCATTGAGCTTCTTGATGCATTTATTATTGCAAAAATGTCCTGAAAACCACCAATTAATTCTTCTTATTAGAATTCTGAATATTTATCTGGGAAACATCTAGGAGCATGTCTGCCAAGTCAACTTGTACAAAGCATTTTTAAGTACTTTCTACAAGAATATGCAGAAATTGTTATAGCTTCTGATTCATTATCTCTAGCCCAATTGTGGTTGAACTGAAGGATTCATTTGACTACCACACTGGGGGAAATGGATTAGTTCTTTTCATCTCTGTCAGTTTCTCTTTATCCACACATTTTAAATAATTTCTTGTACTTTTCTTTTTAAGCCACAGCTGTGTTATTCGAGTGCATTTTTTTTTCAATAAAGAAAATATATTGCATTGACATTCTGAGTCATTTTGGCTTGTTGGTATTGTTTTCTTTTTTAAATCTAAAGATTCAGCAGCATAGTGGATGACAAATGAGAGGCTTTGACAGAACTAAAATAAGGGTACCTTAGATTAAAGGAACCAGCCAAATCGCACCATTCAGTAACTCTCTATTTGTTCATTATGGTGATTTGTGTAGACTTCTCTAAAACCACAAAGTTTCAGCAAAAAATGCTTGCTGGTTATAAATATTTCTGAACATTTAGTTGCACTGGGAGTTATTTAAACAACTTAGAACATTTCTAAGCTATATCACTGGTTGCCTTGACTAAACCAAAACAAATCCCCCAAGGTCACTCTAAAAATTGGAAAATTGAATAATTGTTCTATTATATTATTTCTGCCTTCATCTTAGAAGGCAGCACTGTCTAGTAAGAAAAGCTGATTCTCCAACTGACTATAAGTAGAGCAGTCATTGCATATTTCAATGGGGTCCCAGAAATTTAGAGAGTTATGCTGTTCAATAAGCCTAACACCACAGTAAGCATCTCAATCCTATATTATAGACATTTAAAAACACAACACAACAAAAATATGGGAAATAATATTGAAGCAAAGCAATAAAAAGATAAAAGAGGATGTGTGTGTGTGTGTGTGTGTGTGTGTGTGTGTGTGTGTGTGAACGAGAGAGAGAGAGAGAGAGAGAGAGAGAGAGAGAGAAAGAAGAAGAAGAAGAAGAAGAAGAAGAAGAAGAAGAAGAAGAAGAAGAAGAAGGAGAAGAAGGAGTACAGATTGGTAGTTACAGAATAGTGATGGGGATGTAAGTATAGTATAGGGAATATAGTCAATAACATTGTAATGACTATGCATGGATGGTGCCAGGTGGGTACTAAAAACATAAGGGTTTTCACTTTGTAAAATATGATTGTCTAACCACTATGTTGTACAACTAAAATTAATACAAAATAATATTAAATGTAAACTGTAATTGAAAAAATAAAATAAAAAATTGTTTAAAATAAAAATAAAACCTTTTTTAAAAATATATTTTATTGATTTTTTACAGAGAGGAAGAGAAAGGGATAGAGAGCTAGAAACCAAAAAAAAATAAAACCTTCTAAACTGTTTCTACTGATGTTTTATTAAAACAAAGCCTATGGTATGCTGCAGAAAATGGCACACAAAAATCCACCTAATCTCAGTATTTGAAACTCCCCAAAAATGTGCTGCTTGTTTATGTCACAATCCAATGACAATGGGCAGAGGCATTCCACTCCTATAGTCCTTCAGGTTGAGTTGTCAATCCTTCCATTCTGTAACAAGTCCTTCTATAATATTCAGTCTCCAAGGTCACTGCAGGAGGAGGAACTATGTGTGGAAATTTGTTGTGCCGAGATTCCGTGATTCCCAAAGACCAGCAGGGAGCCAAATCGAACGCAATTGACATGAGAGCCTCTTCCATGCCAGCACAGGCTCCGTCCCACTCAAGCAGACCCCATGGCGGACGAGAGCTCGATGGGGTTTTGCTCCGGTGGTGATGTCACTGCTTTGGCTGACCCTGATTGGTTGAGTGAGGGCTAGGGTCCAGTTACACAAAATGGAGGATAGCTCTGCCCTGCCCCACAAGGAGGCAGGGTTCTAGCCTCGCCCTTTCAAGTTTAAGAGGTGAGATTTTATGAATCATTCCAGAAAGTGTTAATGCACCACTTCCACCCACATTCCGTTGGCCAGAACTGAGTCATATAGCCCAACCCAACTGCATCTGGTATGGAAGAATGAGTCTTCTTGCGTGCCCAAGAGGAAAATTAAATGATTTTGTTGAACATGGGACACAAGTAGTGGTGGTGGTTTTGTTTTATTGGTTGGCACCAGTGAAAATATCAACTTTTAATCTTACTGCAAGTATTTTTAAGTCCTTGATAAAATGTACTAGGGGATAAATATTATCTAAGTGGTAGACCTGTAGATATAGCCATCAACTTGCCTCACAATATTTCCCTTACAGCACCTAAAATAGAGGCTGTAAGTACTGTATCAAAAATAGGTGAGCTGGACAAGACGCCTAATGAGCCAGTTAGGAGTCATTTTTATTGAATGAACGTTCAGAGCAGATTACCTCTGTCAAATTCTGAACAACACAGGAGGGAGTATTTCCTTTTTATATCTTTCTAGTTCTTTGTTAAGACAGCTTGTAACATTGAATACATATTATATCTAGTCAAGCACATGTAATATCTATACAGACAACTTATAACTTTGAGTACATATTATGTCCAATCAAACACCTGAAACTTGGATGAACAAACACTTAGCAGAAAATGTGAATTGATATAGTGTATCAGCCCCTTTAGATGACTAGCTTGCAAGGTCAGACAATTAAGTTTATCTTTTCTATTCAAGCAGAAAACAAACTTATTTTACAGTCTAAAAATAACAGAGTTGACCCATGGAATAAGAGACTCTCTAAGAATAACAGAGTAGTTCAAACAGCAGTTTCAAACAGCAGTTTTTCCAAAGGAGGAAACACTATGCTTCATAAGTAATAGTGGGTCAAATAGATGACGTGTTTATTTCTCTGATAGGTGGTCTGGTGCTGCTCTGATCAGTCTGGATTCAGTCTGGTAAGGGACCTAGGCTACCTCTATTTTGTTGCTGTGTCATTCTCAATGTGTGTCCAGATCAATGACCATGATGGCTGCTCTCATTCAGAAAAGTGCAAGTTGACACCCTTATACAAAAATCCCCCTAATCTCATTATTTTAACCCAATAAAATTGTAGTGTCATTTACACAGAGCTATAGCACTTGCCAAATCTAATTACAATTAATACCTTAAAACAACACAATTTAGTATCTTATAGTTATGAAAGTCAACAATCTTAAATGGGCTAAAATCAAGGTTTCAGCAGGGCCACATTCTTTCCTAGAGGCTCCAGGGGAAAATGTTTTCTTGCCTTTTCTGATGTCTCAAGGTTGACCGCAGCCCTTGTCTCGTGGGTCTCCTCCTCCACGTTCAAAGCCAGCAGTGGATGATTGAGTCTTCTTCATGATAACATCTCTCTAGTTCCAATGCCCCTATCTTCCTCTTTCCCATCTGATCCTCTTGTAATATTGGGCTCTTCTGAACAGGTCAGAATAAGTTCTTTATCTTAAGGTCATTTTAATGATTATCAAGCTTAATTCCATCTGTGAGGTTAATCCCCTCAGGCCATATAATGTTAACACATTCATTGGTTCTGGAGATTGATAACAATGGGGGCCATTATTCTCCCTATTACAGATACGAAGAGAAAACTGGCAGAGGATCATTTTAGGTAGTAGATAATGAATTTATTAAGTCCATTTATTCATTTACTAGAGGCCTGTTGCAGAAAGATTCCTGCAATAGAGCTTTCTGCTGCAGTCACTGCCCCACCTGCTTCCCTCCCTTCTCCCCCGCCCTGCTTGCTTGCTTCTCTACTGCTTTGCTCTTTTCTGCAGCACTTAGCTTCTTTCTACTCTGTCTTCAGTCTTCACTCTGGCCTGGATATGCAAATTAATCACCATCTTGATTGGGTTAATTTGCATACCCACCCTGATTGGCTGGTGGGTGGGGCTTGTGGGCATAATGAAGGTGTGGTCAATTTGCATGCTTCTCTTTTATTAAGTAGGATTTCTTTAGGAAATATAAATTCTGTGCCTGCTGTGAATTCTGGCATTGAGCCAGGCCCTAAGAATAAAAGTATAGAAAAAACAAAATAAAATAAATAAACAAAACCAACCCCCTTTCCTTTCCTTGTCAGCCTTAGAATCTATTTGGGGAACTAGACAATAAGCAAGCCTAATTCAAGGGCATCACAAAAGCTACAGGAGTACAAAGGGGTGCCTCAACCCTAGGCATGCTGGTTGAGGGCAACTGGGAAAGTTAGTACAGGGGTAGATGTCTGGAGTGAAGGGGGATATGGATGTGCCATGAAGAGAGAATAGAAGTGATTGGTAATTAAGTGTACAAAATTAACTAAAAGTAGCAGTTCAGAATTGTGGCAAATGGGAACAGAATTTGAAACATTGGAGAAGTAGGAGATCAAGCTGGGCATGGAACTTGAGCCAGTACCATGGGCTTTGTAAAGCTTTTGAGGGATTGGCACTTTATCCTCATAGTAATGAGAAACTACTGTAAATGCTCAGAAGGTCTATGTACAGTCATTGCATAGAGCAGTGCCAGGAAAAGGGTGGTCAAAAAGAAAATGAGTGAGAAAGGTAGATTAGAGGCATATTTTAAAAAAATATATGAGAGAAAAGAGGGATGACCAGATATACTGAATAAAGGAGAGAATAGAATAATAACTCGGAGACATTGTCCTAGGTGACTAAACAAAAAGAGAGTTTGAAGTGAGTTGATATATATACAATGTGGAAGATCTCAAAAGATGATCAGAACCAGAGGGATTTTAGACCGAGTTTGACAAATCCTAAATGAAAATATTACCTTAAAATATAGACCCATCTTTGGCCAATAAAATTGCCACCTTCTTATATTTGTATTATAAAATGTAAGTAATATGGATTTCTTGTGATTTGAAGATCAAGTTGAAGGTGAACTATAATAACAAGCTTCCCTTATAAAAAGACCCAAGCATTTTCTCTCTTTCCTCCTATGTCCAATCTAAATATTCAGTGATGGGGAAATCACTTTATTTCACTAGGGAAAGTGACAGGGGATGTCTTATGAAAATCTATTTACACTAGTACATTTTGAATCCCAAAAAGTTAAAGCAGCAACATACCTCTGGAGGATTTCCCACTTTAGTAATTCATTATGTCACAGCTTTTTCTTGGGGTGAAATTCTTCTGCTTAAGAAGAGCTGATAGAGGCAGGAGAGTGAAGTAATTCTCTTGTCCTCCCCTAAACAAGCCAAACTTAATATTTCTTCAAGGTCAAGTTCAATTGAAAATAGGACAGGGTGATAGCTCCATGGATTTGTACTAATAACTGGGTGTTCTCAGAAGAGGCCTTTTGGCAGGAGAGCAAAGTTAACTTATCAAAACGCTTAAGAAAGCAAAATTGCCTGCCAGATAGCAGATCCAAAAGTTTCAGGGCCCATCGTAACTAGATTTCTCTTTTCTACTCAGAAGAATGATCCTAATGCATGCATCGCAGTGCCTTTGTAGGTCTGATCTCAGATGCAAAGCAAAATGTTCTCCCAAGGATTTTGTTTGTAATTTTATTTGAGGTTTTACTGGCACTAAAATATATTAGAAAAATAATGACAGGAACCAATGTCCTTCATCACGGCTGTGATTTTTTTTTAATGATGCCTTATAGCATATATTAAAAGATCAAGCGGCTCTTCCATTAATTTCCCTTAATTCACCTTTCATCATTCTTTGTTTTGACCTGTCAATTCAAACATTCAAAGCCTCAAATATCTGGAAAGTTTATATTGATTGGCTGTGGATTCAAGAATATATTTACTTTAACTCATAGGCGTTCAACAGGGGCTCATATTTTCACAACTATGACCAAATCTCAAACAGTATAGCATGGTTAAGAGAATAGGCTGAGACCAAAGCTGGTTTGACTCAGTGGATAGAGTGTTGTCCTGCAGACTGAAGGGTTCCAGGTTCGATTCCAGTCAAGGGCATGTACCTTGGTTGCAGGCACACCCCCAGTGTTGGGGTGTGCAGTAGACAGCTGATTGATGTTTCTAACTCTCTATCCCTCTCTCTTCCTCTCTGTAAAAAAAAAATCAATAAAATATTTTTTTTTTAAAAATAAAAAAGAATAGGGTTGGGATTCAGCTCTGGGTTTTAGCCTCATCTCTACCTCTACCCAGCTGTGTGATCTTGGCAAGTTACTTAACCTCTCTGAAGCTCAATTTCTTAACCAGGAAAATAGAGGTAAGAGAAGTATTTACCTCCCAGTGTGTTTGTAAAGATTAAATGAAATGAGATGTGGAAAGCATTTCCTCCAGTGGTTGGCATGTAGCTCTAAACAGGAAGTAGTTATTTTTTATTCAATCATAAACTACAAGGAGAGAAAAATGAAAAGAGTTTTGAAATAAGTATTTGAAGATTTTCTTTTGCCTTTATAGACCCGATTGGTTTTTAATTTGAAAGCAAATGTCCTTCTATAATAAATTCAACATTAAATTATCTTAATTCATTAGTGGGAAATATATCTCTAACAAGACATCAATGAAAAAATGATGTGTGAGAGAGAAATTTCCTGGTAGATGTTTGGATGTTCAAAGAGCACAGAGAACAGTGTTTTGGGCTTTGAAATGCTGAACTAATTAGGTCTGGAGATAGATCCAGAGAAAAGGTGAGCATGACAAAGGAGCCATCATTCTGATACTCAGAGCAAAGAATCACATGTAAGAGGGCTCAATGGGTTCCTATTATCTCTCAAAAGGGAATGACAAAGAGAAGGGAAATGAAAGATCAGTGTGCCTGAAACATTTCCTTATCTCTCTGTCCTAATTGTACACATTTCCCAAGCCAGGTGAGTTTCTTCCTCACCCAAGAACCCTCACACAGTACCCACCAAAGCTCTCCCTACCTACTCTTTTTGTCTGGAGGTCCATGGCTCTTTTTTTTTTTTTTAAATATATTTTATTGATTTTTTAACAGAGAGGAAGGGGGAGAGATAGAGAGTTAGAAACATCGATGAGAGAACAGCTGCCTCCTGCACACCCCTCACTGGGGATATGCCCGCAACTAAGGTACATGCCCTTGACCAGAATTGGACCTGGGACCCTTCAGTCTGCAGGCGGACTCTCTATCCACTGAGCCAAACTGGTTTTGGTGGTCCATGGCTCTTAACACTTGATATCTTTATTCCATCTTAATGTTTGTCTCAGGTTGTGTTGATTCACGTGATTTGGGTCCCATGTATTATTCTATGCCCCTCCTCATGGGCTTGAGCACATAAATATTTCCTAACTCTTTCATTTATTTTTTTATATCTACTCTATGTGTAGTGGAATGCATACATTTCATTTTCCCAGGAAATAATCCAGGCTCAGGGAGTTTAAGGAGTCTGAAAAGGCCATACATTTGTCATCTGTTATCGACTGGGTGCTCATCTCCCCATAGAGAGAGGAAAGCTCTGGTCTGTTGGAGAATGGCTGCGTGAGTGTGGGTGAATTTGTTTCAAGTGTTGCTTTTAGACCCACTCACACCACCAGCTTGCAGTTATCTGCACCTTCAAACCTGAATTTTTTAGAGTTCTATGCTAAATATCAGATTTCTTCTTGTTAATTGCCTTTGTTACAATCTTAGCTCTACACTTTACTTTATCTTACTATCAGCGATCATATTTCCATCTGTTTGCAAATTTTGTTGACATCTATCTGCTGTAGTTGCCTGTCTGGTCCCACTTGCCCTTGTGCGCATGTGCCTTCTTTATTCCTCAATGTCTCATTTGTTTTTAGGTTCTATGAAGAAGAATTAATAAACCAGTATGATAAACACACTATGTTTAATCTGAAATGTGGTCTTTTATTGTCTGTGATCTTCTTAGTGAATTCATGCCTCACTGTAAAGCAGAATATATTGACTCATTATGTCAGTGTCTCTAATCAATATAGTTTACTATGGTCAAATGTTCAATACCTTTAATTTCCTATCAATGTCAGTTTAAATGATCTCTTTGAAATATATATATATATATTTCAAAATGATCTCTTTGAAATATATATATATATATTTCAAAGACTATATATATATATATATATACACATATATGTATGTGTATATATATATATATATATATATATATATATATATATAGTCTTTAAGATTTTTCCCTTTCTTCTCTCTGTCATATGGCTTCTAAGTGCATGATGGGAGACTAGGGATTTATATACCCTGTTTCCCCGAAAATAAGACAGTGTCTTATATTAATTTTTGCTCCCAAAGATGCGCTAGACCTTATTTTCAAGGGATGTCTTATTTTTCCATGAAGAATACGGTATACATTTATTGTTAAATGAAAACAAAGGAAATTTATTACCTGTATACAGTACGGTAGTATGGTAGTTGTCAACACAAACCAGACAAACTGTGAATCCTGGGGGCCTTATTTTCAGAGGATGCCTTATATTTCACTCAGAAGAAAATCTGTAGGTGGGTCTTATTTTCGGAGGATGTCTTATTTTTGGGTAAACACAGTAGTATCCTTTTGGACCTTTGCTATGGGGTGTGTGGTCTGATCTGGCTCTTGGACTAGTGACTGTAAAGTTCTAAATTGTTCCTTCTCACATTGACTGCTGTTCCATCCCACATTTGCTATCCATAGTGAATATTCTGTCATTTGGGCCCATTTTCCAGGCTCCATCAGACCACTGGTCCCTCAATGTCTCTTTATTCCACCCCCAAGGCACTCTGCCTCCACATACCCTGGGCAGGCTATGCGAGCTGCTCCATTGTGCTATGCTACCTCATTTTGGCTTTGACACAACCATTTCAGCAAGCTCTTCCCAAGATTTCAAAGTGGAACAGAAGAAAACTCCTTGGCTTTCAGTTTTCCCTAAGCTTATGTAAAATGCCTTTCCCAACTGGAAGTTTGGCACAGAGACTGGAAGGTAGGACACCTGTTTCCCATGACCTTCCTCTACCTTTGCCTTTGTCTACACCCGATTAACCTAGAAAAGGCAGGCTTTCCCTGCTTCTCACTTTCTGTCAGGGTATTTCCCCTGTGTCATAATTCTCTCCTGAGAAAATTGTCATGGCTTTGCCTTAAGGGTAAAAAAGTATTGACTTGAAACTATGTAAAGAAGCCTTCCTCTGCCCATTTTGGCTTTGGTGTAGATGATGCAGAACAGGTCGTAACTATGGATCACTAACGTTTAAAAAACACACACATACCAAGTATGCAGGGTGGGCAAAAGTAGGTTTATAGTTGTGAGTACAAAGTTTATTCTTGTATTATTACTTATTAATTATTGTTTTGTCTTCCATATAAACTGTAAATCTGCTATTATCCCACCCTGTATTGTTCCTTTTATAAACACTTAACTGGGATAAAATATATCCTGAATTATTTTGGGAAAAAGAAGACTTTAAAAGGTGAAATTTACTCCAGATAACAAAATAAGAAATGAAGCATGAAGACAGCCAATGAAAACGTTACTAAATTAATAAAAAGGGGAGTCATATGTGTTCTAGTTGTGTAAGTGCTATCTCCTCGATAATAGATAAGCCACTTCTTTGAGCCTACTAATGGGGTTTATAAAGAGTAAAGGACTACCTTGGTACCCTCCAGAGTGTATTCTAGTCCTGGTATTCTGTTTTGTATGAATTTAGATATTGGAGTGTAATGGTGTTCTGGTTATCTATTATTGCATAACAATAATCCAAAAACATAATGGTTTAAAACTAATAATTTATTTTTCTTGGTAATCATAAAGAAAGCTGATCTTGGCTTAAGCCAGCATTATCTGGGCTGGCTGATAAGGGTGTGATAGAAAGATTAAGTTAAAAAAAAAAAAGCACATTCTAACTGAGTTTTTGGAATTATTTGTGTTAATCTTCACCTGAGGATATTTTTTCCATTAATTTTTTTAGAAAGAGTGGAAGTGAGAGGGAGAGAAAGAGAGAGACACACATCCGTGTGAGAGAGACATATATTTAGTTGTCTCCCTACCTGTGCAGGAACTTGAGCCTGCAATAGAGGTACATGCCTACCCTTGGCCAAAATTGAACTAGAGAGCTCAGTCTAAGGACCAATACTTTAACCACTGAGCAAAACTGGCTAGGGAAATTTTTGGAATTATTTAAATACTCATCACAACTACTGATAAAATATGTTACTTACTGATAAACATGGACAATAAAATCTGTCAATCTGATTTTATCAATTAGATAGCTCAACTTCCAGGTTTCCATAAGAAAGTGATAGCTGGAGTTCCACTTATGGCTTCAAGGTATTAAAGAAAGATAGCTCTATAATTAGTAGAGTTTTGATGTTAAATGAGAGTCATTAGTTCCTAACTCTTTGATAGTATAGGAAGAATTGTCAAGTTCAAATACCCGGTTTTCTCAAGATTGAGGCTAGGAAGAACAGAGAGGCAAAAACAGAGACAAGCTGGTCATATGGATACATACATGTTCAATGATCCACAGGAATAGGTTTTCCAAGTAATATAAATTTTTGTAGTCCTTTTCTCAAGAATGGAAGCAACAATAATAGTAACAATGACAATGGCTTACTCCACACTTATGTGATAAAGCCCGTATTAAGAGTTTTACATGAAGCACTTCAAACACCAATAAGAATGTATGGAATTAATATTTGATGAATTAATAAGTGAACAAACAAATGATAGATAGTGATCTCTCAACACACACACACACACACACACAAATGTATTGATTAAAATATATATGTGTGTGTGTGTGTGTGTGTGTATATATATATATATATATTTTTTTTTTAAATCAATACATTTCCACTTTAGGACATTAGAAAACTAAGGCAATTAAGAAGTGAAATATCTCTCCCAAAGTGAGTGGCAGGTATGAAATTTGAAATGAATCCAGATTATTTCCAATTCTAAACTTCATGCATTTAATCCCTAAACTATAGCTGATAGTGACATACTGCAATGATGGAAATATAGAAATAAGAAATACTGTAAAAAGAAAGCTTTGTCAAGCAAATTTGCACTGTTATTCAGTAGCATATGATTGTGAACGAAAAGAGCCACTTGCTGACCTGATGAGCTCAGGGAAGGCCTGCGTGGCAGTCTTGCAGACTCAGAGACCTGAAGTAACCACAAAGGATGGTTTGAAAATTAAATATCTTACTACCAACAGGTTATAGTGGGCAGTCATTTTCTAGGCCAATGTTTTCCCAGACAAAGATCAGCTTTGATCTTTACTGAGCCCATCTGCCTTCCTGCCTCTAAGATAACCTATCTGTGAGATGTCTGAGTAACTTTAACTTCCCTTTTCTCTGGAGCCCCTAGGGTACAACCAAATGTGGGCGCCAGGACAGATGCCTCAAATTCCTTCGTTATCATGTTAATTGTTCCTGCACTCATCTAAGTAAGAGTCCTTCATTTTACTTTTTATCCAATCCCAGGGCTTTCCCACAGGCTTGCTTTATCCCACCTCCTTACTCCATCACCAATGAATTTCATGTAACCCACCTATGTCCCTCCTTTGATTGCAATGTATAAATACAGAAATGTAACCCGCCATTCTCCGGAGCATTATCTCAATCCTTTGAGGTTCTGCTTCCCGGCAATTGTCGACAGTTTGGCTCAAATAAACTCACAAAATTTCTTTACAAATTCAATGATTTTGTTGTTGTTGTTGTTAACATGATAAACACCCATTTCTTATGAATGTTATTTATAACCTCCAAGATGGATGGGCTCTGCTAGCCAGAAGATTCTTTTCAGGTCTTCGGTTGGGTTAGAGTTGGCAAATGTGTAGGATATGGCAGGGAGATTTTGAAAAAGTAAAGGATAGAAGGGGCTGGAGAAGTAGTAAAGACTAAAGGAGGTCATTGAAGATAATTTGACTTTGGGTGGTGGACACACAATACAATATATACATCATGTACTATAGAAATGTACACTTGAAACCTATATGATCTTATTAACCAACAACACCACAATAATTGTAAATAAAGGTTAGAGTGAAAACCAGAATTTGGGATGGGATCCCCCTTGGGAAGTGGAGATGGGCAGCACTAACCAACAGGGCTTGGAAGAAAAGAGATATTATGCAGGGCACCCCAGGGTTATGAATTATGAAATTTTGAGCATAACCTGCCGTCATCTCCCTTTAAAATCTCCCCTTGATACTAGAGCACTCTCTGATGTCTTAGTCTATACATTTTTTACTTCTGATGAATGAAAGGTGTGCTGACCCTACTCCAGACTCAGCCTGAATGAGAACAAAGGATACATTCAGGAGCAGTTGACATCCCAGTAACACTTTGCTTTACTTTGATTGACAGATGGTGGCCCAGCCAATTCTCTCATAGCCTGAGGGAAATATCCCTCAGACCACACAGTTTCCTTAATTTTTAAATCTAAGTTTACCAAAGAAAACTTGTGTTCCTGAGGCAGCCCTCCCTGCCAGCCGGCAAGGTGGTGAGATTTGGGGGTGAAATCAGTGGCAGGGCTACACCCGGTTTATTCTAACTAGACCCTGACAGTCAGTTTCCCAGCCTCTCCCTGTGAGAAGAGTCACAAGTTCCATGTCTTCTGTTAAGAGTCTTTGTTTCCATTTCCTTATAACTTTGCTTAGAGCCATAGACAATTTTTATCTCGATCTCCTGTTACTTGAACCCTCTGCTCGCCTCTAGGGCAGTGCTTCTCAACCTTTCTATAATGCCGCGACCCTTTAATACAGTTCTTCATGTTGTGGTGACCCCCAACCATAAAATTATTTTCGTTGCTACTTCATGACTGTAATTTTGCTACTGTGATGAATCATACTGTAAATAAATATCTGTGTTTTCTGATGGTCTTAGGCTCTAGAGCAGCGATTCTCAACCTGTGGGTCGCCTAAGACCATCGGAAAACACAGATATTTACATTACGATTCATAACAGTAGCAAAATTATAGTTATGAAGTAGCAACGAGTCTAGGAAGAGCAATAGCAAACAAGACAATAGGTCTCTCTCCTACCAGAAGGTATGGTCTAGCTGAGAAATGTTTTCTGTGAAGTTTTGCTCATTTTCACTCCTTACCTCCAATCACGTAGAACTGAATTCTCTCCTTTATGTTCTTCTACACTTTGTACAGACTTCAACAGGTAATATATCATGCCTTTAGGCACTTTTAGATGTCTTATCCCCCTGATACCATGTATGCTTAGTGCTTATCCAAGAGCCTAGTATGAAGTAGGTGCTCAGTTAATGACTGCTGAGTGTAGACAACTAAATAAAAAACTCAGTTAATGACTGCTGAGTGTAGACAACTAAATAAAAAACAGAACAAATATTCCAGCACAGCATCTCCAGGGACCAGGATCCAGCAGTCCCAGGAGCTGGCGTGTGGTCCTCGCAGTGCTTCTCCAGATAGTACAGCCCCGCTGTGGCCACGAGAGGCTTCAGAGGGGCTGTGAGGGAGACACTGAAATTACACAGCAGTGCCTTTAGTCCAGGAAGCCTGTAACGTCATGTGCACGTCAGCTGATTAAACTGCACTGAGAGATCAAATTCCAGGTAGCAGAAATGAAGAAAGAAGAAAGAGAACATCAAATTGTAGGAACATAATGATTGAAAACCTATGTTGTTAGGCAGTTTGTGAGATACTGCATGGTTTGCAGAGAGTCAGGATGTGCACAGAGGTCCGGGAGACTCAAAAAAGGCCAACTTGTCTTCCAAAAAGCCAACGCCATTAGGGGCAAGGTCTCCTGGGAGCTTTTCACATGTGAGCTAGAAGATGACTTCTTTCACTGTCTTGGAACAAACACTTCAGAACCCCCTTGTATGTGTCAGGTGCAGAGGCACAATGTGCAATAACGATTCCCATGAAAGGATGAGAATATGTGCATATGGTAGTGCTTTAGAGAGAACTGGTCGAATGTACTGTGATTATGTAAACATTAAATAGAAATAGAAGATGGGATTTTTCTAGTGCTCATTTTCTCCCAGAAGTTATGAAATATTTGTTCGAATCAGGAATTAACATCCCAACTATGAGGGAATGCGCAATAAGTATTGGCTGCCTGAGTAAATGGCTTGCTCCTGATAGAACTATGGGCACTGAAATTGCTCCCGGATCAATCTTTGAAGAGTATCACATAGTGTCTGAGTCAGGAAAGCTGGCAGGGAATAGCTTCTCTCCTGTGGCTGGCATTAACTGCTCAAGAAATTAGGAGCTTACTGCAGTATGGCCACCCAGGCCTCTCTGTATCTTGTTCCCGATCAGTAAATCACAGAGAAGTGGCTTCCAAGAGGCCAATCACTAAGGAGGTTAGCGGAAGAGTTTCTGAGACATAATAGTGCTCTACTGGTATAATAGCGGACCAACAGTATGATTTGGCCACTGAGACAGATAACATGACCGTTGGCTGTATGAACAACAAGCAGACTGCAGCTGTAGCTCAGTGACCAGTTCTAGCCAAGGTGCTTCCAGAGTGTCACTAGTGGGCAGGAGAATATTCATACAGGGAACCCAACCCAGCAAAAGAGGGTTGGCAAATTGTGTCATCTGAGCATATACACTGAGTGGCTAGATTATTGTGATCTCTGAATGTATAATAATCTGGCCACTCAATATATATCTATATTAGAGGCCTGGTGCATAAATTTGTGCATGAGCCGGGTCTGGCCAGCCTGGCCAAGGGGAGGAGAGATGGGCGGCTGGCCAGCCTGCCTGGTGGTCAAACTCCTGGTCCAGGACAATTTGCATATTAGCCTTTTATTATATAGGATATGCACTGAGTGGCCAGATTAGTATGCATTCAGAGATCTTAATAATCTGGCCACTCAGTGTAATTGAAGGGGCTGGATATTTTATTTCCTCTTATTTTCTGGAAGGTAATAATATAATAGTCCT
This sequence comes from Vespertilio murinus, assembly GCA_963924515.1. Lineage (NCBI taxonomy): Eukaryota > Metazoa > Chordata > Mammalia > Chiroptera > Vespertilionidae > Vespertilio > Vespertilio murinus. The sequence goes on along the minus strand of OZ004705.1, from coordinate 126,206,057 downwards.
CAGGGGAACATGAGCAATCTCATCAAATACGTGAGGATCTATATCTAAAAGATGAGCTAGACTTATCCTGAATGGGCCAAAGGGTGCACCTAGATATCAGATCAGTATAGAGAGGAGCTTTCTAACAATTATCCTGAGATGAACAGTGTCGCCTCACAAGGGAGTAAGCCTTCTATAAAAGATGCCTGGGAGCAGAAGCTACATACTTGTAGAGGAGATTTCAACATTGGGTAGGAAGTTAGACAATAAATACTGGGTAGTGCGGAGTGTAAGTTAATTCAGGAAAAAGGTCTCCATTTCTGGCATAGTCCAGTCAGTACGTGCTAAGATAGGATATGACGGTTTTCATTTGTTAAATTTGCAGAGGCTACATCTGTAGTGACAAGAGAAAAATGGAAAAAACCTTAGACATCATTAATGTAATTCAGTCATTCTATAGGCTGGGCCCATGGTCAGCAAACTGCGGCTCACGAGCCACATGCGGCTCTTTGGCCCCTTAAGTGTGGCTCTTCCACAAAATACCACGGCCTGGGTGAGTCTATTTTGAAGAAGTGGCATTAGAAGAATTTTAAGTTTAAAAAATGTGGCTCTCAAAAGAAATTTCAATTGTTGTACTGTTGATATTTGGCTCTATTGACTAATAAGTTTGCCGACCACTGGGCTAGGCTAACTGTTGTCACTCAGTCATTTAGGGGAAGAGGTAAGAGAGATTTTCTCACTTGCCAATGGTTTCCATACTTGTCCAGGTAGCTTGAGGGGTTGGAAATGGAGTCAGGGGTTGGTGGGTGGGAGTGGCAGGCTCCCGGTCTCAGAGCTGCTGTATTTATCCGCTCTGCAATGCAGTTTTGCATTGGTCTTTGTTAGAAAAAAGAATTCCACAGCTAAAAGTTCAGAAACTCTTATTTATACCAAATAGCATCTCCTCTATTTCCTGCAGTTCCCATAGTAGAGATAATGAAACTCACTCCCTGTCTCTTAAAATGCCATCAACCGCTGTTTGGACCACCTATCACCATAAAAGCCCAACTGGGAGTGAACAGGCTGTACATATCTTGGGAATTACTGCCTCACATGTATTATTTTCCCTCTAACTCGTTTTGCCACTGTGTGTCACTGCGCTAATTTTCCTGAGCCATGGCTTATTCTCATGAATGTATTCATCTAACTGCTTCTAATCTTTTCTCTCACTATTGATCCTTCCAATTTGTCCCAAACATTTTTGGGGATTAAAAAAGGCCAATTCCCTCATTTCAGCAGTATATAAAACACATTTTCATCTCTCAATATCCTACTGCTTGTCATCCGAAATGGCACTGGCCTATTTATTTCCTATAAATCCTACATATGCATCCTCAGCTTGCTTTCTCATATCTTTGATGAGCTCTGTTGGCTTAACTGTGTGTGTGTGTGTGTGTGTGTGTGTGTGTGTGTGTGTGTGTGTGTTTCTCCTAACCCCACCTCCAAATCCCAGTTTCTGGTCAATTGCCAATTGCCCTGCGTGTTTCTCAGCAAGATTCATTTGAGTTTCTGATGCTTGCATGTTTAACATATTTATGCCTGCAATGCTTGAGTGTCTTCCTTTGTGACATTTAGGAACACCGCCTGCTTTATTATTGGTTGTACACTTGGTTTATCGCTGTTCTGAATCAATGATGAGGATGTAAAACAATGCGCGACTCTCAGGGCTGCAGATGACACCTCCCTTCAGCAAGATTCATTTCTATTCATTTGCTGATACTGTCAGCTTTCCAACCCTGGGAATGTGCAAAGCTCAAGCAATTTGCAAGTTATATTTTTGGAATGTTATCTGAAATGTTTTCTGCATGAGCATATTGCTTATATATTAATTTTCTCTCCTGCCTGATTTGAATGATTTTTATCAATGTGTGGTCCTCACAGTTCTTTTTGAGAATGCTTAGAAATTTATTATTTTTATCTTTACTACTAGATTCTTTAAAAAAAAAACCAAACAAATAAAAACAAAACAAAACTTTAACTGCTACATTACCAAATAGCATTTACCAGGATCTTTTTGCCCAAATAGGCCACTTTCCTTTTTCTGTGCTATCAACTCTCTAAGGAAAAATGTCCATTCATCCTAAATATTAGGATACCATGATCCTAGGTTAGCTTAGCTAAGCACTCACTGCTGGTCATGTGTGGACAATTTGAAGTACAAGTGTTACCGTAGTTAGCTAAATATTAATAAGAAGGGAGCAAAGGGAGTCAGGTACTTAGCCTGTTTGCTCCCACTGGAAACTACAGCTTTATACACTCCAGGGGATCATAACATTCCCTGCTGAGGATTCACATCCCTCTCTGGTATTGGATGGGCTGGAGGAGTAGGAAGAGGTAAGGACATGATCAATAGAAGTCACAGGGGGAGGTGTTTGACCATAGAGGCCTGTCAGTCTAACCTGGGGAAGGGATCACAAGCCCACAAAGCTTGGGTAGTTGATTGGTTATTTTGAAAAGCTCCTGGTCATAATCTCAGGTGAACAAAGAATTCCTCTCACCTGGCTGGAGTGACTCAGTGGTTGAGTATCAACCTATGAACCAGGAGGTCACGGTTAGATTCCCGGGTAGGACACATGCCCAGGTTATTGACTCAATCCCCAATAGGGGGTGTGCTTGAGGCAGCCGATGAGTGATTCTTTCTCATTATTGGTGCTTCTGTCTCTCCTTGTCCTTCCTTCTCTGAAATAAATTAAAAATATACATATTTCTAAAAAAATATCTTTCTCTCCTTGTCTCTCTCTCTTATTCTCATTGTCCCACTCACCCCATGTGTTCAGGCATTCTCTCTCGCCCAGGAGCATGTGACTATGTGGGTCTAGCAGCTACCACAGCAGACTGCACGGGCTCCAAAGGACTAAGCTTTAACATGAAACAGAGACTCTGGACACTGGCCTTTGTTCTGGCCTTGCTGAAGATGCAGCTGGACCTTTTCCATGGTGGGACTAACGGAGTTGGGACACTGGGAACCCAGGAGGGGCACTCTTCTGGTTCGACCTGAATGAATCATCTTGCCACACCACAATCTCCCATGCATTGGCTCATGGAATTATTTCCTCACAATCCTGTGAAAGAGCCTAAGTGCCATCAACACAAGGAATGATGTACAAATCCAGAGGTTATAAGCTCAGTTCTTAAATATGGTGAATACTAATGGCTATTAGCTTGTATAGTGTTTTCCACATTAAACTATCCACCTGGCAGCCTGCTGTCTTGTCTAATCAAGCAGCTTTTGTTCTTTTGAGACAAGTGACCCTTGTGTTGAAAAATATAATAAATTGATTTTTTTAAAAAGAAATTCTGAACTTTGGTAAGTAAAGGAGGTGAAATTTAACTCACTTTAAATTTTCCTTTTCTCCTAGTTAGAAACTATAACACTCCATCTCTCAGCAAAGAAAATTAAAAACAAAAAACAAAAGCAAAAAAAAAAAACTCCCATTTTTGCTAACTCCTGATAAGGTGTTAATGAACAAATGTAAAACTAAACTTTAGTTTACCAATAGTGACTGCAGTATCACCTTCCCCGGAGACTTTTGCATCTTGATGGAGAACTGCTAAGAATGGTAAACTTTCAAGATCAAAGGAATGAAATTACAATGACACATGCCCCTGAAATTGATGTTTTTGGAGATGATGTTTTTCTTGCTTGTCAATCTTACAATTCATCTCATACAATCGGCTCTGAGAAAATTGGTAACATGGGTTCCTTGGGGCAGAAAAGCTCTGACTAAAAGCTATATGTGATTCATTTTCCATTTTACTTCTCTGTTTCATGGGAAGTTTGGTGATGGCAATGCCAGTGTATGTGATTTAGTGCCTGTAGTGTTTTACAGTTGCTCTTGTCATTATTTCTTAGAATATTCTGGAATATTCTGAGATTTGGTGATTATATTTCTGGTAATAGTAAAGTTGTTTTTTTTGTGGGTCTTTTTCTTTTTTCATTTAGCATTTGTAGTGGAATTGTGAACGAAAACAGCCATTTGCTGACCTGATGAGCTCAGGGAAGGCCTGCGTGGCAGTCTTGCAGACTGAGAGACCTGAAGTAACCACAAAGGATGGTTTGAAAATTAAATATCTAACTACAAACAGGTTATAGTGGGCAGTCATTTTCTAGGCCACTGTTTCCCAGACAAAGATCAGCTTTGATCTTTACTGAGCCCATCTGCCTTCCTGCCTCTAAGATAACCTATCTGTGAGATGTCTGGGTAACTTGTGTAACTTTCTTCTTACCCTGGACCCCTCAGGGCACAACAAATGGCCCCGATACATTCTCTCATTGTGACTGTTATCAAGTTAATTGCAATGTGTTAATTACGTTAGAGTATCCTGTATCCCTCTCTGTAAAAGAAGCTCATGCCCATCATTTTACTTTTTATCCAATCCCAGGGCTTTCCCACCGGCTTGCTTTCTCCCGCCTCCTTACTCCATCACCAAAATGTAACCGCCATTCTCCGGAGCATAATCTCAATCCGTTGAGGTTCTGCTTCCCGGCAATTGTCGACAGTTTTGGCTCAAATAAACTCACAAAAAATTCCTTTACAGGTTTCAATGGTTTTTTTTTTCGTTAACAGAATGATTAAGGCTTACAAAGTGTAGAATTTGACAGCTGAGGAAATCTTGTTAGTGCTTTCCCCAGATTGGGAGCAGATAGGAAGAGTGACTTCTAAGTAAGTCTGACTAGGCCTCCACTGTGGTCAGCATAGATTTCCTGATTTTAGTTTGTTATAATGATATTCTGATATGCATAAGAGTGGTTTTTGTTGTTCTTTTGTTTATTTCTCCCCAGTAACAGGAATTGAAAATAACCCCAAATCCAGGTGTATTGGCTGCATACAATTTCATTTTCATACCAGAGAGAAAGCCTGGACAGTATTTTTGGCATCTTAATAACATGCCTCCAAGACAGGAAAGAGCCACACAATTCATTTTCTTTGACAAAACTTTAATTAGAAAACCAGACTCCTTTGATTATAAAAATTACACAAGCTGATAAATCTTGGTAAGTTATATAGAGAATAATTTTATGAACATTTTATACCTAATAAAAAAGTTAAAATAATTAACAGCATACATGAGATTAATTTTGTTTTCACACAGTTTTCTAATATAAAAAAGCGTATAGTCATCAATAGTTATATAAATCCATATATGTTTGTAGTAGCTTTTCATAATGGGAAGGGACAATATTCATATTTAAATAACGATGTTAGTAATATGCAATGAATCAAACCTGCCGAAAGCTGAAGCATGATGAAATTTATGATGGGAGTTGCTCGAGGAACTTGGAGTCTTCTGTATCCAGCCAAATTATCTTTTGGACACAACCTAGTCCCAAGAACTCTCATAGTATTGTCCCACTTGAAAAAACAGCGACGTATGAGCACTATTGCTTTATCTATTTTCAGAACGATCATTTTTTTCTTTTCTTTCAACAGTTTTGAACCAGAGCAGTAACAACCATGTGCTGGTGTATTGTGCTGCCTACAGAAAGCGGTGTCAGATCAACAGTAAACGAAATCAGACTAGTAAGAACAGACACATATTGACAATACAGTTTCCACTGAATATGCAGTTTCCTGTGGGGCCTAACCTCTGTTCTGGAATATTGCATCACTCAAAATCATCTTCCTTCCTAACACTTCCATCCTGAAACGAGGCAGCATCCCAGTGCCTTCCTGACCATTGCCTTTCGGCAAGATGGAAGAATACCTCTTGTGTCCAAACAGGAAATGAGGAGTCTGGGTAGCATGAAGTATTCCTATGTAATAAGTCACATTTCTTCATCACATTCTTTTTCCCCATATTGCATTGGAATGCTGGCCCAATTTCTTATAATTCACAAACAATTGTAATTTACAGTGTTTCAATTAGAAGTGCTGTTGTGTCTTTGCAATAGTATTCACATAGAAACGCTGTAAACTCTTGTTTTCATTGGAGGATGACACTAGAAATGCCGTGAATTAAACCATCTAGTAAAGGCACACTACATGGAGCCCACAGATAGCAAACACACTGATGGTTGTCATTAAGTATTCTCTTGCAAGCTGGCACTTTAACACTTACATCCCAAAGTTAATTTCATTATGATAATTTCCTAGCATACTGTAATTAGAACTAATTCAATATCAGTACCTTGAGGACTGAGGATAATATATTTAAGGAAGACATTCATTTCATATCTTAAACCCAAAACCAAGCACAAACATCTGAAATATTTTGGTTGTTTCAATTTATAAGCCAGAGTGGTAGAAGCAGAGCATCTATGGACATTTAAACTTGAGCGTTGTCCAGCCGGCCTCTCATTGTACCTTCCCTATGAGGTGTTTTGCTAGAAATTATATACCACGTGAGAGCCTGGAATAAAGACTACAGGTATTATTGGAGAAGGGAGGTTCTTAGATAGAAGTGTACTTAATTTTATAGCAGGCACCCCAAATTTTAAATTGAGTCAAACATAAAAAATATGATTTAGTTTCTAATACGTATCACCTTGCTCCATCAATAAAGTATTTAAGTAGCATAAAGTAATGTATTGAAAGGAAGTTGGATCAGTTTAGCTTACCTCAGCTTCAAGATTCAACTGGCTAAAAATACATATAAATAGCTATTTCAGCTGAGAACAAGGCAGAAATGAAAATATTAATGGAAATAAAGGAGTTATCACATCAAGTATCATGCCAAGCAACTATCATCTACATAACTTAGAGAAAACTTTGCAGATGCTAAAACCTGTGTGGTATAACTAATAAACTATTTTCTGCCACAAGTAGTGCAATGCTTCTTCCCCAACATAAATTACATTATTTGGGAGAAAATCTAACATGGATAACCTAAGGCATGCAAGCAAAAGCAATGACATTTGGACAAGGAACAAGGCTCATTCCACTAGCCATCTACCGGTAAGTCAGAATTTCTGTGGCTGAAATTAAATAATAAATTTGCTGACCTTAAAGAATCACAAAAATGTTCGATACTAACAAAAATGTAGAAGATGAGAAACTATGAACAGACAGGAAAACAATACAACAAATACCACAATTGTACAGAAAATACTTTCTGTATTTCTTCCTGAATTGATGAATTTTAACTATGAAATGTCTCCTTAATTTTTATAGCCATTAAGAGGACTAGGTAATTATCTTTCAGAACCTGTGATTTAATTATAAGCATCTGTGTTTGAGACTAATTAATGAATCATTCATGTGAGCTTGGAAACAGCAGGTAGAAAACCAATGAATGATTCATTTCCTGGGATGAAGACAATGTTCCTGAGCATCAGATGATATATTTTACTTATGCTTATGTCTGGCTGGCTCTGGGTGCTTGTGTACATAGTTCTAAAATTCTAGCTGAAAATGGTTTGGTACTGACCGTATCTTTGAATTTCTTAGCTGAGCAGAAAAAGTAGCATAGCAATTGCATGATAATCTTTCATCTTCTCAACCAGATTCCCTTTTTGTTTTCCCACTGGCAAGCTAGGATAGGAACGCAGTTCCTGCCATGTCAAAGAAAACCATGGCTTTTGTTAAAATTCAAGCTTCTGATATATATTTAGGAAAAGGAAAGGCTAGATGTTAGTATTACCTGGCAAGGAATTCATAGGCAAGACATTTTCAAACTTATTAGTAAGTCTACCTTGAATTACTTATTGGACAATGAGATATATCGAATGGCTTCAACTTTGTAACTGAAACACTTGGAGCTCTCAAGGTCCTCCTGAAATTGCTTTATAGTTTGCTCTGTCCCCCTTCCCTTCCTTCCCTCTCCCCCAAATATTTATTTCATGCTTCACGTGTGCCCGGCACTATTCAAGAGTACTTGGGTTACAGTATTTTATAGACCAACAACAATAAAAAATAACTGCCCTCATAGAGCTTTCAACCTACTGGGGACAGACAGACAATAAACAAAGACCATATAGCAAGGAGGCAAGGAAGTCAACTGTATCTTTCAATGGTTATAAAGGGCTTTCTGATGACATGATATGTAAACAGAACCAAAATAAAATGTGAAGAATACCTATGGATATATGGGGAAGAGATGCATTCAACTTAGTGAGAATAGCAAGCACAAAAGATCCATGGAAGTGGAGGTAGGAGAGGGGATATGCTTAGTTCAGAGAAAACAAAGTGGGTGGAAGACACAGATTAGGTAGGGCTTCCCACTATCATACCTCTTGCACCACAATTAACAATTTTGGAGAACTGAATCCTTTGCTTAAGCAGATCCATTGCATCTCCAAGGCCTGACGGAAGTAGCATTTCTTTTATGCCGGGTTCCCCTTTAATGCCAGCCAATAGGCTCCGATACCCAGATTATCTTGATTCCAAAGTATGAACCATGCAAGTTATCATCAACCATTTTCTGTATTTTATCACTCATGACTATTTTCCCTTTTAATGTCTTCAAATAAATCTCGAGCAACTTAAAGGTAGAAACCACATATATATTTTCTCTCTCTCCCTTATCGTATGTGAAACTGAGCTGAAGGTAATAAATGAAGGAAATACATACAAACTGAAATAATTAGTAAAAAGAGAAATCCACAACGCAAAACAAGAAATTCAAAGCATTTTGAGGACATGAAAACAAAAACAAAAAACAATAGGTTGGAACTCAGTTGATAAGAAATTTCTTCTGATTTGTCTGATTTATGTCACTGTCCATCCTAATATAGAGCTTATATCTTTATATTTATAGATTCCGTACTCCCCTGCAGAAAGCAGGGCCCATTTTTCTACTTTATCACATTATTTACTACCCATTCTCCTTACTGTCTGCCTTCATTTATGGCTTTTCCCTCTTGATTTTTATCTCCAGTTTCCCAGAGTATTGTTACCTTGCAGGGTCAGGGCTGCTTGTAGAGCAGAGCGTTATAAACATACCAGAGCGGAAAACTACACACTTTGGGGGTATGGCTGGTTCCTCATACCATTTTACTTTCATAGGTAAAATGTTTTCAGGTAACTCCTAATCTTCCCAGGGTAAAAATACAGTAGGCCATTAGATTATTTGAACCATGTGTTAAAGATTCACCCACTTAAGCAGAGTAATTAGGTCAGGTATTAACAGGGGTGATAAAACACCTTATAAAAATTAATTATTTCTTGTTAGGTAAGATCTTTATAATTTTTAGACTTGAGAACCCTTTAGATACATTTTAATCAGTTCTCTTTTGAAGAAAGTGGAGTCCAACAGAAGAATAAATGTTGATGTGTCTCATGCTAAATTGAACAAAAAAGAAAATAAGGTGCTACTTGGGGCCTCTCAAACCATTATTTTACTGAAAGACTATAGTCTGTCTCCGTGCAGTGCTTGTGATCTCACAATCCACCCGATGCTAAAGGTCAAACTGGATAGGCCCTCTGGAACCTAGCACTAAGAAGAAACAAGATTGTTTTCCTCCACCCACATATGAACTCCTTTCCCCCAAATTAGTCATGATTTTTCCTTCCTTTAAGCCATCCCTTTGAATATGCCTTAGTCATTGACACACTAAGTAAAAGTGAGTGGAGGTGGCAGCAAGTCAGGAAATGACTCCTTTTTGCTGATGTTCTCATTAAACAAATGTCCGTGTGTGTATGTGTGTGTGTGTGTGTGTGTGTGTGTGTGTGTGTGTGTGTTTCTTATCTGTGCCTCAGTTATTGCCTGAGCCAGGTGTCTATTTCTCAGTATTTCTTCCATTGAGTCAAATTATGAGTTTTGGAAGTTGCTTAGATCTGATGTTACTAACTTGTTTTAGGGCATAATAACAAGCAAAAAGATTTATACCATCAAGGTTTTATTTTCTGCATTGTTAATAAAATTACTCAACTGCTGCCTTTCCTTCCCATCCTACCTTATCATTTTGTCCAAAACTCAGCTAGCACTAATTGATATGCAGTTCAAACAAGCCAACAAAATAACAGAATAACTTATTTATTATGGCAAACAAATATTAGCATACATTTGGACAACATTTAGACTAGGTTAACAGCAGGCAAATTGCTTTTGCCAATATTTCATAACACAACAGTTTCAGTTAAAATGGTCACTTTCATATGTTTGTGAGACATTAAAATGTTCCTCAGAATTATTTGAACATTGCTTTGTCCCTAGCACAGCACTTAGTCCATTACTTGGTACTGTCCATTACTGTAAGTACTTAATAAATGTTGGCTGGAGGGTTAGTGAATGAATGATATGGCTAGTTCATTATGACATTTTACTTCCATAGTTTCCAGTTGAAAAATTTCTTCCAACCAAAAATTATTTTCTATCATTGTCAACTTATAGTTGCAGCTTCCTATTATTAAAAAATAAACAAACAAACAAAATAAGTGCTCTAAGCATTTAAATAAAATACATAAAGAAAAACTATTGGCACATTTGGTAAGAGATCTTTGTCTTGTGTTGGCATTTTGAGTGTGACTCTAAGTTTCAATAAATTCTTTATTGTATCTTATCTATATAAATAAGGTGGCCTTTTAGGGATCTAGTAATGGTAGACTTTTAAAAAAGAATTATCGGTTTGTTAATTATTGCTTTTTCTAGAGTATGGCTTAAAAAAAATCCCTACTATGGTGTTACATCACAGTTCAATAGCTGTGTGATATTTAGACCAAAAATCTGCATACAGCCATTTTCAACACACTATACTCTTTTTGTTGATAGATTTTTTCTTTTTTATAAAGAAAAAATTATAAAGTTATCAGAGAAATAATCTTACTCAAGTGTTTTATTTATGACCCAAATTTTCCAATTATCTTAGAATACTATAGCATTTTTCAAATGGATGAAAAATAAAATACCAACCCCTTTTTTTCTATACCATTTTGACATTTCTTCCTTCAGATTTTACTCTTTTTGATCTATTTCAACTTGGTTTCCATTTATTTACTTCCAATTTTCTGAATTTCTACTATAACCAAAGGGCAAAATCAGACTCTCAATCAAGTTACCCATGTTGATGAGTCATTTTCCCTCACGTATATATGCTTCTGTTAAGAACATAAATCACTCAATTATCTAGAAAGCAGCAATATTATTTAGAAAATGAGAATTAATTTCTTTACAGGCTTGTTCAGACTGTTTATCTTAGAAATTTAATAAATGTGGACATCTGCACACCAGTATTAGAGGTGAACCTCTTTAATATGACATTTCCTAAAGTTTGCTCCACATAGCATGAGTTCTTTAATATGCCCTGTGAGCATAGGGTCCCATGATCAGATACATGGAAAGTGGAATTTTCTATCTCACTTGGAAATTAGTTGTACCCATCTAAGCTAATTTGAGGAGGAGGCCAGTATTGAAGCCATTTGGAGTTTAAGGTCAATATATAAATCAATTCACTTAAAACTATGTACATTTTTTATATTCTCCCATGACCTCTAAAAAAAAGTAAAAGTGACTCTTAAATATATGACTTAAAATAGTTTTAAGCATTTTAACTAGAACATTGTCTTAAATTTCACATTTAGAAAAGAGCATAGAGAAAAATCTACATACTTATTTTCAGCACATATAATTTGCATTTGTACCCTTCTGTACAGGCACCATTCCTATTGATTTATGATGAAAAGATGTGCTGCACCATAGGATATAGTACTTGCTCACAATGTTTTCTTAATAATCTATAAAGTAGGAATAACAATACCTACCCTATTAGGCAGGAATAATTTGAATCATTGCCAAAACTAATAATATTAACTGAGGTGATTAGTCTGAGAACACTAATTTGAGTTGTTTACTGAAGGTTTGGATTCCAATAGATCCATTTCAGTCTCTTACTCTTGCACATTGAGAGACACCAGGTGTGTATGTGGTGACCAGATGGCCATAGGCACCTATGGCAAAATATGATGACATGACACTAACAAAAGAAGCAAACTCATGCCCTAAAATGGCTCTTGCAAATGCTATATTCTAAGCAATTAGAATTAAGATTAAAATGTAAGTGTTATTGCTGAATTTTTGGGTCCTTTGCTTTAACAGATAAAACACAGAAAGAGGGTGGTGGTGTTTATATTGTGTAGACCTTTCCCTGCACTGAAGCCCAAGAATATAGCTCAGAACAAGCTTCCTCTTCATAATCTCTCTTCCAAATCCAAACAGTTTCCCCTACTTGGTGATCCTTACTTTACAACATTCCACCCTTAGTCACTCTCCTTTGAGTTCCAATGATCTCATATTTAATAGTCTTCATCTTGGAAAACCTGCTTTCCAGTCTGTATGTTCTTATGTATCCCACTTTCTTCCAAATTATGCTGCTCATGCCCTCATCTCTGTCTAATAGAATCTTATCCAAGTCTCAGTGCTAATCATTTCATGATGCCTTCCTGGAACATCCCAGCCAGAAGTTTTCTCAACAGATCATAGGTGCCTCAAGGTCAAGAGTTTTGAATACTGGTATTTCCTCTGAACCTAGCACCAACATTGGTGCCCCTAAGGACTTGTAGAGTAAATGAGCATAATCCCAAGCAATATAGAGCTGCTCCAGGAACCCTTCTTGACCCTAAAATACACTGAATTTCTGGTATTACTTTCTTAAAGGGTTAACAGCTAACACACTTTTGTAGATTTAGATATGTCAACATTTTTTGACCCCTTCCCATGTGTTTAAACAAATAAGCTAACAAACAGAAACCAAATACAAATTTTAGAAATTTAGCTAAGCTGTTTATTTTACTCTTCAAACGTTTCCCATTTGTGGTTTTGGTTTTTCTTATTGACCTCTTCCCCCCCCCCCCCCCCCCAATCTCTATCCTTTGGTATTTTTCTTCAAGTTAAGTCACATTCCCCTTTATTTCACTATCAAGATGTGTATAGCTGTAGTCTCTAGTATTTCAACTTATTGGAAAGGTTAGTTAGTTTCAGAAAACCTGAAATTTATCCTTTATATGGGGCCTTATTTCTGTGTAACTAGTTATCAGGAAGAATTTCAGAAAATAAAATAAGACAAAACAACAAAAGCATCCACATAGAGGGCTTCACAGATTCAGATTATTAAACAACTCACTTTTCATTAGGTCACAGCAGATAAGTCAGAGGCAGGAGAATTCTTGTATTTATTTCTTCACTGAATAAATAATTAGCAACTGTCTGCTAAGCGGATGGATCAGTAATATATACTGCTTGGCATGTCAGTTGTCATTATTAAAAGCAGCAGGGAATTTCAGCTTGGTGCACATATACATAACAGTGAGTAGTTATTTTCCCAAAGTTTAGTGCTTACAAATCCAGTTTAATTTTCTAATTTCTTATTTCATGCCTTTCTAGCCATGCTCATTTTTACCTAAAGGAAAAACATGTTTTAATTACTCCAAGGATAATTATTTTATAAATGAAAAAAAAATCGAACGTATCTAAACAAAAATCAAAACGAAATAAATTAATGATTACATTATCAAATTTAGACAGGAAAATGGCTATTAAGTAAATCTAAACATTTCCACACAAAACTCTTGGCATTGTTGTTTAAAAAATACGGAAAAATATAAAATGAAATGTTATTAGGCAAAGTTCTCTATGCATTGCAAATTATGTCAATGACGGCAATGACAAAAGCTCCTACAGTAAATTGTGGGTTATTAAATAGTTTCAATATAATTTTGGCATCAGGTGCACTTAAATCCTGTGAAAGTTGGTTATTTATGTATGCGTTGTAATGCCACCATATCATTAATGGGAATAGTGAACTTGGGTCTTCAAAGATTTAACATTCTTGGTTTTAATATTTAGAAATGGTAATTAAGCTCATGCATAATTTTGCCCAGCCTTGGAACTGTCTCAGGAGCAGAATAAGGGATGTGCTTTGTGAGTAAGCCTGTGTGCTGCTTGAGAGCCACCAGACTATTAATGTTTCATCTCTGTAACTCTCACAGGGGAAAAAAAATTGTTGGTTAAAGCACTTTTCTAGTTTATGTCCTACAGTTATACAATGCAATGCAGTGAGAAGCTTCAAGTACATTTTTTTAAATTTTTTGAACTGATTATAAATTTCTGTAGATTTGAAGTTAGTACAATTATTAGGGGTCTTAAAGAACCATCTAAATATTTCAGTAACACCTTAGTAGTAATTTATGTTATAAAGATATTTGTGAACTTAGAAATTCTTAAAAATATGTCTCAGGAATGCCAAGTTATTTTGAATTTTCCTTAACCATGTAGGAATAATTGATATATAACATCATGGTATTAATTTAAATGCAATTCAATAAAGGACTAGAGAAGTATAGATTATTATGTTATATTGTGATGTCATGTTCTTTGAAGTTTAAATTCCTAGTTTAAAAGAATCCCTAAGGAGAGGAGGCCCAAATTACAATTATCATGACATTCTGTCTGACATTAACAATAAGAAATGAAGGAGAACCTTAGTTGGTGTGGCTCCTTTGGATGAGTATCATCTCTTGTACCATAGGCCACCAGATTGCTTTCCTGTCAGGGCACATGCTCAGATTAAGGGTTTGATCCCCTGTCAGTGTGCTTGCAGCAGGCAATTGATCAACGTTTCTCTCTCTCTCCTTCTCCCTTCCTCTTCCTCTAAAGTCAATTAAAACATTTATAAAAAGAAAGAGAAAAAGAGAGCACAGTGAATGAATGGACAGTCAGTTTTAGATAGTGAATTAGAAAAAAAAACTGGTAAAGTCAACTAACCCTAGGAACTACAGAGTAAACACCTGTATCATCTATCACTATTTTCATATTTAACTATTCCCTATTGTGACTAATGGAATTAGATTGTTGTTGTTGTTAAAATAAGATGACAAAAGTCAGGAATATTGTAAATAACTTTGCCTAGTGGCCTTATAATGAATATAATCGAGATGACACTTTTCCAAGTTAGCTAAAGCTTTATTGTTCTTTTTCTTAAGGTTTATACCTTTAGGCTTCAGTTCATATATTTCTGAAACAGAATAATGCTGAGGAATTTTACTAAAATTATAATACCCAAAGGAGAAAAATAAAATTTAAACAAGAAAATATTTGATTCCTCTTGATTAAGTTATGAAATGAATATAATTGTTCAATGTATCTTTACATGTACAAACCTATGAGGAATAATTTATTTCTTTATTTTTATTATAGTTAGAAAAACCTGGTTTATAAATTGTTTCTTTACTTTGAGAGAATGGAGGAAAATTTTGAAAATGAGCCAACTACAAGCAATTTTGAGATTTTTTTAGGGGTTCATATGAGATATTTGAGGGGATCATTTGCTTCTTAGAGAGTGAGATTTCCCTACTTTGAAGATATTTGGGGATGAAAAAATAACACATACTATTTTTGAAATTGACATTTTTTGTTCAAAATTTTGTTAAGCTTTCCTCAATAAGTATCTTTACTTTTAGAGCTCAAAATAGCCACAAAGCAGAGAGCTTTAAATGGCTTTTTAGTTTATTTGAACTATTTTAGGAGAGATGAGTGAAACTGTTTTCATGAATGAAATGTAAGAACCAAATATTTTTAAAAAATAGTATTCTTAAAGTTTCACCTGAAAGTGGTGGTTTGCTATTGCACTGTATTGATAAGACACTGGAGTCCCATAGTTTCATACTTTTTATCATTCTTCTTTGTTAGAGAAATTACCATTTTATTCAGCCAGGATTAAGAATTAGTGGGGTTTTGTTTTGGAAAAGAAATGAACATGCTCAACTTTCACTTTCATTCTTACAACTTGTCTATGTATGGGACAAGAGAGTTTCATCCTAGTGATTTTCGTCTCACTGATTCTAAAGCTTCCAACAGTGACCTGTGCTTAAGAACTCCATTTTAGCCCAAAGTAATAGTAATGACTCCAAATAGAAAAGAACAGCTAAGTAAAATGCCAAATACTGGTAACTTTGTTTCTTTCTTTTTGCTTAGGATAAGCAAGTAGATGGAATTTTCCCTCCATAAATAAGAAGTTCATTTTGAATTTTTATTGAAGATATTTACATATTTACAGATACTTTGAGTATTGTGCACCTCACTCAGTAGCCTCAAAGTCAATGTTGGGTTAATTCTCCTGAACCAAGCATTGTGCTCTGGGGTGTCTGTAGAGACAATCAAACAACTGTCCTGAGAGATTGCTTCTTAATAAATGTCATATTAACCAGAATGCCCAAATAGGACTACACATATGGGTATTTCTTTTACATTTAGCCTGCTCTCAATTTACAAAGTGAAAGAGCATGAAGGAGAGGCGATAAATCATATTGCTTTGTGGCTTTAATATATAGCCATTTAATCAAAAGTTACATGCCATTTTGTCTTTAAATACTCTTAGGAGGTAGTAAGAAAGATCTCTGCCCTTTACAATCTATGACAGATTTCCTACTGAAGAGAAAAAAAAAGCCTATTGCTGAAAAATGTGCATACCTAATAAGAAAGTATAACAAAATTGTTACTTTAACTCTGCCAAACTTTGGGATATTTGCATTGATGAATATTAGTATAATTTTTCAGTACCCAGCACTTTTATGTTTGAGAAGGAAAGATGCCAGAATGTCTTCATTGTACCTCAGAATAGATGCTGCATACTGCTGCAGGACTTGCAGGAATATCATAGTTTGGT
Organism: Vespertilio murinus; assembly: GCA_963924515.1. NCBI lineage: Eukaryota > Metazoa > Chordata > Mammalia > Chiroptera > Vespertilionidae > Vespertilio > Vespertilio murinus. The sequence goes on along the minus strand of OZ004705.1, from coordinate 126,189,502 downwards.
CTTTTTCCAGCTCTCTTACTGTGGCTACCAACAACCAGCCAACCAACCAAATGGAGTAATGGAAGCTATTTCTGCTTCCCCAGGCAAGATCCTCTTGACCAACCTACATTAGATAACTTAAATGCTTCCCAGAACATACTGAAGACTACCTGTGCCAAAATCCAAGGTGATACATTATACACAAATGGAAAGTAACACAAAACAATGTCCACTTTTCTTTTACACATGGCAGTCTATCTTAGTTACTCATAAGGAATTCTTTGATGAATTCTTTGCCAAGTTCTCTTTTCTCACTGGTTTGACAGAGCCCCTGTTGGTAATATGGTTGCTCTAGTAACCATGAAAAGAGAGAGAAAAGAGACCTTTCTGTTCCTCTGTCTTGCCATATCATTAGCCCTATAAGAAACTAAGAACACAGCTAAAAATGTCTCCTAAAATCCCATTTCAGATAAGTACAAACATGTGACATGAAGCAGGAGCCAACATACCCAATAGATGTTCTTACCCCCCTGTTTCTAAAGTTTCTTTCTGTTTATTTAGACTTCTTAAGTAGCTTGACTCATGCAACCTTTCTTAGGAAAAACTTTAACTGGGGACAATAATAGGGACCGACTTTTATAATTCATAAAAATGGAACCTTAGCAATGAATTTTATAAATATTTAATTCTCTTAGGAAAATTTTTAACTGGGAAAATAATAGGGACCGACTTTCTATAATTTATAAAAGTGAAAATTTAGCAATGATTTTTATAAATACTTAATACATTAAAATTATGTACCTTATAGAGGGTCTCAGTTTAGGGTATAATCCCATTTAATTATGACAACATCTTTACAGGTGCAAAAGAGATATGTTGTTATCTGTAGGCTAGTCATCGTTATTAGTCTATGATTTTAAAACCCTATATGTTTCTCTCTTTGAATTGGTTTTCATTTTGTAAAAAAGCAAGTGACTCTTCTATCATCAATAGAGAAGTCCTCATTAAGTACAGAGAAAACATAAAAACATATCCATTATGTCCCAAGTATGTACAAAAGCAGATCAATGCCAATAGCCATCCCTGGGAATGAATAATGCTTATCTGGGAGCTTGCTTGAATTGTCTTTTCAATGCATATCCCAGTAGCCCATTTTCACCCATAAAGTGATCTATGGCTCATACTTGCTGGTTCATGCTTGAAAATTCAGGAGCACTTTCTCTGAAAATATCAGATTATGAATCTGACAAATGAGAAAAAAATATTCAAGTGGGATATATTTGCATATAAACAATTTGCTAGCAGTTAAAAATCTATAGTTTTGATGCACCATGCAATTCTCTGTTCCGTATCCTAAACTGTAAAATATATGACATTTACCCTACCTGTTCCATCACACCTACTTACAGACATCCAAATGTCTAAGCATGGGGGCTCATTCCTCAACATCTTTTAAATCTTATTCCAAATGTTTTCTGACACAACTCCCAAAACTTCAAACACAGAAAATTGTCGCTTGTCTTCTACCTAAAATGATGGTGACTCAAATCTTGGCCATTTAGCTTAGAAATCAATGTAATTTATTGCTGTTATAACTATACATAGTCCCATCCCTGCTGGACTAGATGCAAAGAGGCTTTGTTGCTTCCATTATGATTTTTATGCTTTTATTTGGGTAAATATATTTGTAGTCATAATTTCAAGATAAACCAGTAAAAAAAAATAGCTCATTTTTCCTCTACACAATATATTGTCAGATCATTGCTTACAAAGGGTTGGTATAAATGCCTGCACCACAATAATGATGCTGTGTTTTATATTTAGATTCAAGATGAGGAGATTTCAAGGGCATGGCAATTCAGCTATAGATGGGTTTGGAATCAATGTCATGAAATTGGTCACAAAATTTTTTTTATGACACAGAAAGAGCAAAATGTCTTTTTCCTTTCCCCCCCCTTTTTTAAGGAATATAAGTGCTACTAGATCTCTTTTGCAGTAAATTACAATTTTCAGGTTCACATTTGAAAGGATTATTAATGCCATTTGCAAACACCAACAAAATAGACTGAACAGAGAGATCCCTCTGGGAAGAGGTTAAGCAAATCATTGAACTCTCCAATCAATAGGAGACAACATCTAAATTCCAGTTTCAAGGCATTGTCTTCTCCGGATCACCATGAGATGAGCAAACACGGGACATTAAAGGATGCTTAAGTACTGACTGACACAGAATCTGGAAGCCAGATTTAGCCTCTAAGATTTTCCAGAAGACATTCTAGAAGAGGTTGCTGCCATTAACACCCAAAGGCAATTGTTCTTCTTGGGAAAGAACTTTCTATGGAATTTAGGCCCTAGGGCCAAAACCTACAAGGCATTTATTACTAGGTGTTATGATAATTTTAATAAAAGTTGAAATAACCATGAAAATAGTGTCTTTAAAAACCTATATACTATTAATAACAATGCATGCATAGTGCCAGGCATTAGTTAACTATTTGGCCATAAAAATATGTGACTGTAATTATGGTATTTACAGCCAATGTATAAAAATACATCTAATTCTGAATGGCAATGGTTAATCTCTATCTCTAGCCACAAGCCTAGAAAGTTAGCTTATTATGTGAAGGTGTAATGGGTAATTACAAAATGGACAAAGCTCTCACCCTCTTGAATTCAACATTCAAGAATGGCTATTATAGCATCATAGGAGCTTCCTTTGTCACAATTCTTCTTCTAAGCTCACAAGGTAAATCCAAAAATTCTGTGGAATAAACAGGAATTAAATGGGAAAGGGGCACTCACATGATACAACCACAGTGGAGAATAATTCTTTCATAGAATATTCATGCACAACTTTCAAAGAGGTTCACGGTCCCTGAAAGAATTAATTGGATGACCTTAAGCACACCCTTCATTTTTAAAAAAGTCAGTAAGGTTGAAGTTAGCATATGATTACCTTTAAGTAAAATAGGTTAAGAATTTAACTTGTAGCCAAATCTCTTTCTACAATTTAAGTGAGTACCTCTTTGAAGCTTTATTAACCATCATGGAGAGTAGGCTCTTATGGTTTTTCCAATTTAAATATAAATTATGATGGAAGAAAACAAATTCACATTCAGTTTAAATTAAGAAAAGCTGTGGTTTTTACAAACTTGAAACCTCTCACTTTAAGGAAAAAAACATGTTCCAACAAAATAAAATATTCTACATATCTGAGGCATTTTCTGAAGGTTTCTTCTCTTCTAGGAGTTGATTGGCCATCTTCTAGCAGTAGATAAGTTCCTTATTTGGACACCATCATTATTTCACAAGTGGACAAAGAACAGGAGGAAATTTGAAAAACCAGGAAGAGTTGTACACAAGTTATCGAAAAAGGCAGAGGTTGGGTGTTAATCTGCAAATCATGATCTCATACTTTAGAATGTATTTTGGCATTCAGTAAATGGAATTCTTAGAAACATCTGTTCCAGAGTGAGGTTGGGAGGTCATATGATGCTGTTAGAGTCTTCCTGGACTTAAATTACTTCCTGGGCTAAGTTGGGGCATTTTGAGTGGTATATTAATTCTTCCAGAACAAGAAATTCCATTTCAGTGATTTATTGCTACAGTTCACTAAAAGTGCCATAGTATCCTGGAAAAGAAAATGTCCTAAAATTCCACACCTCTAGTCACTTGAGCAATGAGAAATTCATATTTATCTTAGTCACTTTAATCCTTGAATATATAGCCCCCAAAAGAACTATTTTTCTCTTCCAAATAGACACTATGCAAATGATATTAGAAATATTAGTGATTGGCAATATAGGCCACTATCCCCATATGCATTTGGCAACTGGCATGTTTGATTCTTTCTTTATGTATCATCCTGCAACATTTTGTGCATGTGCAATAGTAGGTAATTAAGGAAAAAGTAGGCAAGCTTTTTAAAAATTGGTAAGTGCTTGGGAGAATGGCATGGCCTGGAAAGAAATAGAGTGATATGATAATTAATGGATTTCCTCACGTGATTACCTCTCATCTTTGTTTTAAAAAATATATTTTATTGACTTATTATAGAGAGGAAGAGAGAGAGATGGCAGTTAGAAATATCGACGAGAGAGAATCATTGATCAGCTGCCTCTTGCACAACCCCTACTGGGTATGTGTCCACAACCAAGGTACATGCCCTTGATCGGAATCAAACCCAGGACCTTTCAGTCTGCAGGCCGAAGATCTATCCACTGAGCCAAACCGGTTTCGTCCTACCTCTCATCTTTTGAAAGAGATATAAAGAGGGGTAAAACAAATCTTCACAAATAATGAGTAAACTTTGAAAGAAGAATTCTGCCCTCCACCCTCCAACCTCCCCCCCCTCAAAAAACCACACCCAATTCTTTAGAAATTTCTGTTTCAGATATGAGATCATGGTCTGCATGTCTACTAGTGCCAAACACCAGTTCATTCCAGCAGAACAGTTCAGGAGGTAAAAGGCTAGGGTTATCTGTGACATGACTTTACATATAATGCAAGAACAATAACCCTATGTTTATGGCAATTGTTTTCCATTCTTGATCTATTGATATTGTGACCAGATGAATACAATTGAAAGGATATACATAATTTCTAACAGGAACTCATTTGCATCATGGTAGGACAAATCAAACTCCATTTAATAAAATAAAGTTTGGCTAATTTTTTAAATTTTATTTTAGAACCAGTTCTCCTTTCCCTTAATTTGTGGTAAACTCTTTAGTTGTAAAAGGTACACTGTTTTGTTACTTCATTCATCCATAAAGTTGATTTCCAAAGACTACATCTACTATCTCTCTTTTCTGAACTTAACTGAGTCCAGGAGATTGACTTTTCCCCTTTTTTTCTTAGATTTAATATTTGAGATTCAATTAAAATATACAACCAAAGTTAATGGGAAACAGTTGCTCTTTTGCAGGTAAAAGAGCTTACTAACAGATTTTATAATCATTGGATATTTGTTCAGTCCTACCTGAAAATTAACTTATTCAACTACTTGGCACAGGAAAAGGCATTTTCTAGTAATTTTCTGTGACAGGACGCACACACTAATCCAAGTAAGCATCCAACAGACTTAGTCTATCTCCTGGTGAGCAGTTCTAAACTTTAGCTTTTAAGCTGTTTTTGAGAGAGGATTCTACTGCTGTTACAATTACTTGCCACCTGTGGGAAGCTACAATCACCCTAGAAGGTGGGCCTACCAAGGAGCACTCTTCAGGTAATCAGAACAATAATATGACAAGAAGCTACAAACTAGTAGTTGCAGTGACCACTACGATAGTGATTGCGGCTTGGGTTAATGTTCCAAATATCAATTCAAGGAACACAATAAACTTTGTAAGATTAGAATATTTTCAATACATTGAGAAGCAGTAGATAGTGCATGATGAATGATGATAGCCCATTTACTCCATATCATTCTACTAGCTTCCTAGTTATGCCTCCTTTCTTATATAGTAATTTTCTCTCTTCCATGGCAATGTATTTTTACCATCTAAAATGAGAACACTTTAACTATTGCATCCCCCCTCTCTCTTTCACACACACACACACACACACACACACACACACACACACACACACAAACTAGTGCAGCCTTATAAACACATGTATAGACAGTACATATAAAAATGCTCATTTGCAATGGTTGAGCTCTCTGAAAGCAGCCAAATCAACCTCCTTAATTACAGATAACAATTAAAAGCCAATTAAAAACAAAACTATGTCACCTGTTAACACAAAATTTTAAACCTTGTCATGTGGCCATTAATTCATATGTTCTTTGCGGGGAGTTTTGTTGTTGTTGGTTTTTTTTGTTTAATTTTTTGTTTTTTGCTAAGTCTTCCAAAGCAAGAATCTCAAAGACTGACAACATGATATATAGAATCTAACAGAGTCATCTCTGATCATTTCGCTTAGCACAGTTGAATAATATCCTTGCTGCTGAAACACTGGAATTGATTTTGAACGGCCGTGAAGGCTCCTTATTTGGCTTGGGCTGATTTGACTTTCTAGAGAAAGGCCAGCCTATCTGCAAATGGACATCTCCCCCTCCCCCCTGCAAAAGCCAGTGTACAGTAAAGACACACATATATGTACACAGAAAATGGATCAGGAAGTCCTTTGGTTTAGACGGGATTAAATATGTACTTCCCAAGTGCATAGGTTTCCTTTGACCAACCTGTTCAAAAACCAAATATGAAAAGTGCCACAGCAGTTTTGACATTTTCTATGTCTTTTCCCCTATTTGGAGGCCCCTTCCCTCTCTTCACCATCTCTCCAGCTCTCCTAAGCATTTTAATTGAAAGCAGTTGGTTCTTTTGCACTTTTAACACTTCTTTGACCCATCCATTCCTTGGAAGAGCTCTAAGATCACATCCAAAAACATCTTTAGTGGAGAACAAGGTTGAAAAGAAGGTTTCCCTTTCTTTGACTTCCTCTTTCCCCCAAGAAGTGGACACCTTGGCATGGCATGAGGAATTCACTCTTGCTCTGACTTGCCTTGTTACCCCTGGCCAGCCCAAGCAGCTGAGGTCTGAGCTTTACTCGCCCTGCATCGTTGTGCAATACTGGAAAATAAAAAATAATCCATTAGTTACACCTTCAGACTGTGGTGACGTGATCAGGGTTCTCTTGAATTTCTATGCATTCAATCTCCTCTCTCTCCTTTCGCTTGGCACGTTTCTTTTTCTTATGGTGCTTTTTGGAAGGGGGGAAAAAGGTTAGGAACACAGGTAAGATAACAAAACAGTGCAGAAGTGTGCAACCCCCAGTGAGCAGCAAGCATTTGAACAGTGTGAAGGTCAGGTTCGAAGGCACAAATAGGAGGGGGACCAACCCAATAAGAAAAGAAGTAATATTTTGCAAAATGGCTGTCCCATGCTCTTGCAGGGAGATTTTTATACATTGCGTTCGGGTGTGCTCAGTTGCTAATACAAATGTGTAAAGCAGTGGTGCACAGTGGTCAATGGCAAAATTTAAAGTGTAGATAAGGCACAAGATAGAAATGCAATCCATGTCGACGTTCCATAATGTCATTAAGCCCAGGACCCCCAGCTCAATTGAGGTGACACTGAGAATTAGCCAGAAGTTTCCCAGAGGGTGGATCACTAGGAAAAAGGTCAGGATTAACACCAGGAGAACACCAAAGCCTGCAATCAGAACAGGCACTATGACCGACAAGCCGTATTGGTCCATGAACACAAAGGAGGGATTGAACACGATGAATCGGATGCTCTTGGAGAGGGACAGGGGCCTCAGCTTTTCCAGCACTTCTATGACTTCCTTCTGCTTGTCTCTGCTGGTCCTGGCCACCAGGTACAAGCGAGAAGCAATGATGTTGCTCTCATCCCCTGCCTTGGAGAAGATGATGTCATTGCGAAAGTGCTGGAATTCTGGCTTTTTGAGAAATGAACTCTGCAGGACACTGATGAAGTCACTCTTGTTACTGGCACTGATGTTGCTAACTTTCAGGAACTGGTAGTACTGTTCCACCCAGGACATGGCAGTGAACCCACTGCAGAGTCTCCGCAGGTCCTCCTGGACGCTGCTGTTCCAATACTGGAGGGGCTCGTAGACGTAGAAGCCTATCACGGGGCTGTAGTTGCTGAAATATTTCTGCTGGACCATGGCGTAGGAAACACTCGGGGAATGACTGGCTAGCAGATTGATGGTGTTGGCTCTGTCGCTGATCTGCAGGCACCCCATGAAGGAGAAGGAGGAGTAAATGAGATAGAGGATGACCACAAAGGGCTTCACGTAGATGTTGGTAATCCATTCATTGTAATGCTCACGGAGGAAGTGCTGAACGAAGTGGTGCTGGTAGGGGTTCGACTCATGATGGGATGTCTGCTGGTGCCCGTCACTCATCACTGTCTGGAACCACACGGGTTTGCGGTCCAGGTATTCCGCAGAAGGGATTTTACAGCAAAAGATGCTGTGGTAGCGGTTTTGCTCTAGTTGGCCAGCGAAGACCAGGCAGGAGCCAAAGAAAGAAAAAATGTAGACGTAGTTTAACAGAATGGAGACACACATGTTCTGACAGAAGACCTTGACAGCCTCTATGTTTGTGAATGGGCTGGCACCCATGCCAAAGGTAATGAGGTACAGGGAGCTGGTCATGGTATAGGTGACCATCACATCAGAATAGGCATCTGCTATCCTGTCTTTGAAGGGCAGATTTTCTCTGGTTCTCCGCCATCCAGACAGAAGTTCAAATACTCCTTTAGTTCCATGACCTAGATTAAGAAAAGAAAAAAAAAGAAATTTTTTTTTCTCCTATGTGAATTCAAATGAATTTCTGATAGGTTATCTAAGGTAAACAGTACTTTATACTCTAATCCTCCTATCTCAAAATTTGAGTTACATAGCAGGACATATTTGCTCCATGTTCCCACTTTAGGAAAGTCCAGATTTATTTGATGGAAAAAATGAAGTATTTATTATACTTTCTATAAATTTGACAAGTTGTAATATAATGTGGCATTATCTGCACACGCATTGTCTCCTTAAATGAATTATAAATTGTCAAGAGCAGGGGCTGTTAGATCTGCATCTTCAATGCCCTTCAACACCAACTCAGTGCCCGATCAACTGATGTATTGACTGATAGTCCCTAACCTGCATTTCAGGCTGATTTACATTCTGATTTAGGAAATTAGAAGATGATTTTAAACACTTAAAGATGGCTTTAAATTGATTTTACAATGTTAATAATCTGCTTGGTGGCCAACTGGCTTAGAAACTGATTCCTATAGATTTGATTTACACTGGGTGTGAGGGGAAAAAATAAAAACCTGCCAGGTCATATAAAAGATAAGGCAAGACTATCACAAGGCAAGACCGGCAGAGCAAGAGATCACAGCTAGCATTTCCTCTGGGCTCCTCAGAGAACCTTTATTCGCAGAGATGCAAACTGACTAAATGTTTGACTGCCTCATTAAATTACATCGAAAATGCTTATTTTTATAGCCAGCTTCTGTGCACGTTTTGATAAGGGTAAATAGACAAAAAAATTACTAAAAAATACTACTTGAACACCTACTATGTGTCTGAAGCTAATAGATAGTGAGATGTTTTATTTCAGGAACTTGAGAGCTCTTAGGATACCACCACTTGCTTCTTTCTTACAAAATCAGAAACCGTAAAGGTATCATACTATACCTGCAATTTCTCCTTTGTTTTTCACTTGCCTGAGTTAGCTCTGTCAATGATCAGCCAGGATATATCAGTCGATAACTCTCTGCCTGAATGGAAATCTTCATAGACCAGTCTTGCCCTTGTAGCCATGGCAGCACTACAGACAAACCTTTTCTATGCATGGACCGAAGCTGTGCTTGGGCTGTTCTCCAAGAAATCCACTAGACAAAAATGTAGCATAAAGGTACCAAATGAACGAGTTTAAGAAAACCTGGAAAATGGATTTTGTGTGGCACCTGGAGAGTGGAGTTCTGAGTTACAGACCCAGTTTACTTAACAGTGCTTTAACAAACATATTATCATGGCTGAGGTCTCACTATAATCATTGATTTTATGTTGTTCATAGAGTTTGCTAACTGGCCTACATAATTTCTTTCCTTCCTTGTCACTTTTATTTGGGACTACAATGTGCACAATTAAAAACTTTATTTCTCAGCCAACCTTTCAACGAGGGGTGGTTCACGTGACATATTTCTGGACAATGTGATGTAAGAAGAAGTTATTTAAGGATGCTTATTAGAAAACCAGACGGAACTTTGTCCCAAATGACATTATAGAGCCACCAACAAGAGTCTTAGCCTATCTTCCTCTTGGATTCTCTTTAAAGAAAATCAAATCTCCATTTGTCTAAATGGCTGTAAGTAAGGCTGTTATATGCAAGTGAACCTACTCCTAACCAACTAAGTTTTGTAAGTGAGTTAACACCTACCCAAACTTATTTTATGGGGATATTAGAATTCTTGCTTTATAGTCAGACCATGGAATTTACAGGTTTAAATGTATGTAATGCTGATCTTTGATTTTAAAGATACATTGGTCCACCTATTCTGGCAGTTACTATTAAACTCTTAATTGTTATTACATTGGAGTTATTATTTCAAATAAAAACCTGTTTAGTCTCCAAAGTTCTCTCTTCTGAGTCTCCAGTCAGGAAAGATCTTTTAACCAAACAAGTAGAAAGGATTCTGAGAGCAATCTCCCTTCTGGGTAACTACCCCAAAACTCAAAAACATTTATTCACAAAGACATATGCATTGTTCATAGCAACATTATTCACAGTGGCCAAGACCTAGAGACAACCAAAGTGTCCTTCAGTAGAGGATTGGATTAAAAAGATATGGTACGTACATACCATGGAATACTACTCAGCCATCAGAAAAGATGAAATATTGCCACTTGCAACAACATGGAGGGACATTGAGATTATTATGTAAAGCAAAATAAACCAGTCAGAAATACCTAAGAACCATATATGACTTCACTCATATGAAGAATATAAAACTGAAACTCATAGACACAGAGAACAGTGTGGTGGTTACCAGAGGGTAGGGGGTGGGGAATAACAAAGAGTAAAGGGAGCCAAATACTTGGTGGCAGAAGATGATTTGATTATGGGTGGTGGGCATATAATGCCATGTGCAGATCTTGTGTCCTGGACATGTACACTTGAAATCTATATGATCCTATTAACCAATGTCACCCCAAATAATGTAATAAAAAATTACTAACCCAACATATATGATCACTGAATTAAGTCTAATGATTCTTTTTTTTAATTTAATATTCTTTTTTTAAAATATATTTTATTGATTTTTTTTTTACAGAGAGGAAGAGAGAGGATAGAGAGTTGGAAGCATCGATGAGAGAGAGTCATTGATCAGCTGCCTCTTGCACACCCCTACTGGGGATGTTCCCGCAACCAAGGTACATGCTCTTGACTGGAATGGAACCGGGGACCCTTTAGTCCGCAAGCCGATGCTCTATCCACTGAGCCAAACTGGTTTCGGTTTTAATATTATTTTTAAAAATATATTTTATTGATTTTTTTACAGAGAGGAAGGGAGAGGGATAGAGAGTTAGAAACATCCATGAGAGAGAAACATTGATCAGCTGCCTCCTGCACACTCCCTAATGGGGATGTGCCTGCAACCAAGGTGCATGCCTTTGATCAGAATCGAACCCAGGACCTTTCAGTCTGGAAGCTGACGCTCTATCCACTGAGCCAAACCGGTTTTGGGAAAGTCTAATGATTCTTAACATCAATTGTTGATTTCCATCTTCTGCAAGACTCCTTGACTAAACAGGATACTTATTATTGCTCCCTTGACAAAAATGTAATATTAGGATATTAGTTAAGTTAATTAAAATAATTATTTAAATAGAGCACTTCTCTTCTGAAATGAGGACTCTTGCTATCTTTGTAGCCACAAGGGGAGGGAAAAGGGTGTGTGGGGCTATAGCTAAATTTGGCTTGCCTTTGCTAATGGTCACTTTTATGGAATATTAGGTACACTATGTAGGCCAGCGAGTTGCTTTATATAGTACAAAGGTCTGTATGTGTGGGAAGATGTGCTAAACTATATTAGGTTAAGTAACCACTTTAAGTGTGAAAAAGACTGAAAACACAATTTCCAAACCTTGTTTGGAGATGGCATGATTTATCTCATTCATAGGTTTAGGTATTTTACAAGGTATTCCTATCAATATTCACTCACTTGATTCTCATCATAATTAGGCTACTTCCTAGCAGTTCATATCTCTTTCCTATTTTAGCCAGAGTAATCTTCTCTCTCCATGAACCTGCCTGTGATTAGTCTTATTCATGCAATTTTATTAGTTTTGTTCATGCAATTTTTTTCTGCCTTATATAACACCTTCTCCTAATTACTGGTCATTTGATTGAAATTCTATCCATTGGACAGTTAAGGGTCAGCTCAATTCTCATATTTGCCAATAATCTATCTCAGAAAATTCCAAACACATTGATTTTTTTTCCTGATTCCTAAACTCTATTGCATCTATTAGTAACTCATTTTAACACCCATTCATGGGCTGTTTTGCTCTGGAACAAAATTAATTTCTCAAGGTATGGTCAATGTCTGGTTATATTGAAAAATTTCAAGGTCAGAGAATGCATTTTATGTTACTTTTATACTCTGCAGAACATTTGGCAAAGTGATAGATGACCAGAGATGTCCACTAACCTCTTATTGAATTAGATCAAGTGTAATTCTTTTTTTAAAATACATTTTTATTGATTTTTTTGAGGGAGAGAGGAGGAAGATGGCTAGAGAGCTAGAAATATCGATGAGAGAGAAACATTGACTGGCTGCCTATTGTACACACGTTCTATTCCTGGGCATGTGCCCTGACCAGGCATCAAACCATTGGCCTCTTGGTTCATGAGTCAATGCTCAATCACTGAGCCACACCAGCTGGGATACAGTAATTCCTGATTCTAGCTGGGTTTAGAAAAGGTATCTATGTTTTAAACACTTATTCTTCATTATTAAAATAATATACTTAAAGCATCCTATTATCTGTGTCAAGAAGTTATATACTTTGTAAAAATTAATTTGTTTTCTAATTACTGTTGATATACCATATTATATTAGTTTCAGTTGTACAACATAGTTAATAAACATTTCCTTACTTATGAAATGATCATCCAGGTGCATCTAGTACCCATATGACACCATATAGAGTTACTAAAAAGTTATTGACTATATTCCCTATGCTGTACCTTACATCCCCATGACTATTTTTATAATTGGCAATTTGTGCTTCTTAATCCCTTTTACCTGTTTCTTTACCACAACCTCCAGCTTTCCTCCCATCTGGCAACTATTACTTTATTCTCTGAATCTATGAGTTTGTTTCTGTTATGTTTGTTCATTTTTTTTTAAATCTAAAAAAAGTGAAATCATATGGAATTTGTCTCTCGCTGACTTATTTCACTTAGCATAATACTCTCTAGGTCCACCCATAATGTTGTAAATGGTAAGAATTTGGTTTTTTTTGTGTGTGTGTGTGTATGAGTAATATTCCATTGTATATACAGGGGAGGGGAAAGTAGGTTTACAGTTATAATACAAGTAAATAATAAAACAAATAATGAATAATGATACCACGATAAACTCTGTTTTGCATGCTCAGCAGAGATTATCTTGCTGTTATAGCAAGTTAAGTTATTGTTCAAAACATGTATTTTAATGTTCCAAAAGATGATTGACAAGTTTTGATTATGACTCCTTTCCACTATATTATAATTTACAAACTATGTCAGAGTAATATAATATGTATTCAGTTGAGACATTATTGGATAACTACTATTTCTTTTTGCAAAATTTCATGAAAGAAAATAGAAAATGATTTGGACAGAGTTGAAACTGGGGGAAAATTCAAAGAGCAAATGGATATAAATAAAAGATTGTGTGTGTGTGTATGTGCACGTATTGAATATTTCAAGTCTTCATGACTTTGTTGGGGAAACGTCTTTCTAAATGAAAGAAAATGGAAGCATTATGAAATAATAAGGAAAACATATATGAAAGCTTGTGAACATATCTGTGTTTGTGGAAATGCCACTGGGCACAAATACTATTGGGCTATAAGCTATGTTACTTCCCAAAGCCAACAAAATGAATAAATAATGAATGAAAAAATAAAGCCCCAGTCAATGGAACCAGTGAAGCAGCTGTCAAAAACATCTGGATATTGAATCAGCATTTTGTTATTGTTCACTTGTTTGGCATTATACAGGACCCTTATCCAGTGTTCCTTCTCTACTTGCCTGATTCCTATTTAGATTTTAAAATATATCACTTAATCATGATCTCATTTATAACACCTCCCCTTTCCCTCTTCAATTGTTTAGAAGTCTTGCTGTTGCGTTTCAACACATTTCATGATTCTAACTATTACCCAGCTGAATTTATTCATTGGTGGGCCTTTCTTTCATGTAAGTCAATAAGGTCCTCACTATCTAGGACAGGCACTTGTCTTTGTCATTTTTGTGTCCAAATTATTTGGCACATTACTGGTGATTAATAAATGTTTGTGACACTGAAGTGGTCATAATCTAGTTTTAAAGATTTTCTTGCAGTGGTTATTATGAACAGTCCTTTATTCAGTGTAAGATTTTGGATACAGATATAGTAGTTTGCCTCATTTCACTGAGAAGGACACTTGCTGAATGTTAATCAGTTATTCTGGGGCAGAGGTGCTGATATACAATATATCGATGATGTCTAATTGCAAAATTAGCATGTGATTCATTAATTTGACTAGTTCAGCATTATAAAGATCTATAGGGAATGGAATATAAAATTAAAGAATTTGCTCTAAGTTGCTATTTGGTAGAATACAAATGGGTCCATGAAGCACTCATGCTGCCTAAGAGTTGATAATTTTTCTAACCACCTTGAGGTCTAAGGTGATGAATATACTGTATTTTGTAGAATGCCTATTTTTAATTACTTCCCATCTGGAATAAATAAGTAGTTATCAAGCTCTATTCATAAAGGATAGCCAAAGTTTTTGTCTCTTGGTACCTACAGAGCTGAAAAGACAGGATAGAAAATTATTCAACATAATTTTCTATCATGCTCTTGCCAGATGCATTATATGGTTTTACTTAGAAATCTATGAGAATATTGTGCAATGAGGGTGGGTCTAGCTTCATATTACCCTTAAGCAGGAAGTGGCTTCTCTTGAGATGCCCCATCCCAGTCTAGAATGAGGCAGGCTAAAACACAGAGATAGGGTATTATATAGGAAAGAGAGAGAGAGAGAGAGAGAGAGAGAGAGAGAGAGAGAGAGAGAGAGAGAGAGAGATAACAGAGATAGAAATAGAGAGAGGTGATAGGGTTGTTTTGAAACCTAATAACTATTACAATAAAAGTTTTAATACTCAAAGTAGACCCCTCTAGATAAATAACTATTTGATACTAGTTAGTAGCTCATTCCCTAGAGCCAGACAGTTTGAATTTAAATTCCATATATTTTACTTCCTAGCTCTGTGATGATGGGCAGATTGTTTTTTTGAACCTTTCCATATGTTTCCTCATCCATAAAATGAGATAACAAGGAGACCCACTTCATAGAATTGTGATGAGTTTTAGAGAAGTTAACACTTGTATTTAGTATGCAATAAGGACTACTTGACTGGAAAAGCTCAATGCTGGCACTTGTAGGATATATGCCATGGAGAACCTTCCAAACCATTTGACTTTGAATGCTGCCTTCTGAATACAGCTTGGTTACTGCTATCTTTACTACCACAGCTGAGCCAGCTGGGGGGTGAGGGGGAGGCAGTATTCTCTTTCCAGCTTTCCTTGCTGCAGGGCCTCAGGGCTGCCAAGAGCTGAAGCACCACAGCAGGGCCAGCTCTCACATGATGGCATGCTTTCCTGTTTTCTCCCTCTCCCTGGCATCCCCATTCTGGGGGGAAATGACTACCAGGAAGCTTCCCATTTTCTTCTCAATGCTCCCTGTGTCTCTCAAGTTTCATGAAATAAATATAAATTATTCCTGAGAAAGACAAAAGCAGTCCTGATAGCTGGATGCTGTCAAGTAGGCATTGATCTTGCTAAATGCTGGGCTGGTACTCACAGCTGGGCTCAACACTGTCCTATTGACCACAGTTTGGCAGAACAGCATCAGACAAGGCCACTCTGTGACTAGGATGGATACAGCTCTAAGACCACTCCATGGTTATGATTGGGTGTAACAAAACAAAAACACTGTCTAACACATAAAATGGACCAAATATCCTCTTATCTCAGAGGGAAGGTGGAGGAAGGAGATCAAGGAAAGAACTTGTATGCATGTATGCATGACCCATGGACACAGACAATAGGGTGGTGAAGGCTTGGGCATGGGGGGTGGGGAAGGCTAGAAGAGGTCAATGGGAGTAAAAGGGACATTATGTAATACTTTCAACAATAATGATTTAAAAAAAGGAATAGTAGAAGAATTCCTGCTTCTTTGCCAATCACAGTGTAGTCTTAGTCTGGTCTTCTCACTTTTTATGTGATCATAGAATCATATTCCCTTCTTGACAGTAATCAATCATGCTGCCTTGAGCCCTCTTCCAAATCACCTAATACTTGCAAAAATCATGCAGTATGTCCATATAATACCAACTTCTGGAAATGTTCCCATAGTCACCCAAAAAGTATGTTCTTCCTCATTGTAACAAGTCAGCACACCAAAATTTGTTCAATTACATTAGTATTCCTTGTAGTCTTTGGCTTGAGGGCATTTGCATTTTAGTATATATATAAGCATTTTGAAAAACAAAATTAAATAAAACTTTTGTTGTTCTTATTGACTTTAAAAAATACATTTTTATTTCAGAGAGAAAGGGAGAGGGAGGGAGGGAGAGAGAGAGAGAGAGAGAGAGAGAGAGAGAGAGAGAGAGATGAATGAAAATCATTGATCATCTGCCTCCTACATGCCTCCTACTGGGGATCAAGCCCACAACCTGGGTATGTGTCCTAACAGGGAATTGAGCACTGACCTCCTGGTTCATAAGTCAGTGCTCAACTACTTAGCCATACTAGCCAGGCTATTGTTGACTTTTTAACTTGATTTCTTTGAATATCCTATATAATAAAAGCCTAGGTGGTGTCATGTGACATTGTCACAAGATGGCCACCACAAGATGGCTGCCACAAGATGGTCTCCACAAGATGGCCGGCAGGGGAGGGCAGTTGTGGGTGATCAGGATTGCATGGGAGGGCAGTTGGGGGCAACCAGGCTGGCAGGGTAGGGCAATTAGGGGCCATCAGGCCGAAAGGGGAGGGTAGGTGAGGGCAAGATCAGGCCTGTGGGAGAAGGCAGTTGGGGGGTGGTCAGGCTGGCAGAGGACCCATTAGGTGTCAATCAGGCAAGCAGGGGAGCAGTTAGGGGGTGATCAGACTGGCAGGCAAGTGAGCAGTTAGGAGCCAGCAGTCCTGCATTGTGAGAGGGATGTCCAACTGCCAGGTTAGGCCCAATTCCACAGGGCTTAATTTCACACACCAGGTCTAGGAGATAGAACAGTAATATTGAGTGAGAGTTAATTCCTGGAGGATTTGACTTTCCAGATCACATCACTAGTAAAAGGATGTCTTCCTAGTGGAAGTAATATTTTAGTTGCATCCTCATTGAAATGAGAAAGACAGTTGAGCATATGAGAAGTGAAAAATGTTTTGAGAAGATAACATAGATACATATTAATATAGGAGAAAGAAGGAGATGCCAAGTACAACTAAAAAGCCATTGCTTTAAGCAGAGAAGAGCAATAAATGAAAGAATGGGTCATTTATCAGAAAATCTACAATTGTCAAAAGAAGTGGATTGGTAATTTATAAACTAAACAAAACATATGCATAAAAATCAAGAAATTATATAAAAAGTATAATAATAAATATAAGAACTTATAGAAATAAAAATTAAGGTTATCTTAATGTTTATTGAGGTAAAACATAAATAATGAAAACATTAGAAACCAATTTATTAATTTGAAAAAAATTATGAATGTTTTAGCTAAATATGGTAAAATGCCATCCTTCTGAAGTTAATAACTCCCATTTATCCCACTTGAAAACCACATCACAGCTATATGTTTTAATTTAGCAGTTCATTAATTACAAGATTTGGGGCTCTTCATCTTATAAAGAGTAAAAGTGATGATTACTTAGGATTTGTGCAACACCAAGATCTGGAGAATACTTTCAAATGCCTGATTCAATCATTCAGTAACCTGTTTGAAATGGAAGGAATGTTGGCAAATTTAAATTATGCAGTTTGGTTTCTAATAAATACTGTTCAAGAGAAAATCTTCAAAGTTGTAGCACAAATGCTTGATAAAAGCATAATGTTTCAAAGGACAAGTTTCTGGGAGCATCTTGTAGTGTTTTGCTATCTTTCTTAGAAATGAAGATGAAATAAAAATATCGCATGGACTGGAATTCTCTCTGAACAGGATAGCCTGAAGCCTGTGGAAATTTAATTAACCAGAGAGCTCAGGAATTGAATCATCTGAGTCATTAAATTCATCAACCAGAACTTCCTTTTTGATTCAACTTTTATTGGTTGATTAACTTTATTGAATAAGATCATTCTAAATTGTATTAGATTTGTATTTATCTTCTGTACTGTATCAAATGCTAAGGAAGGAAGGGAAGGAGGGAGGGAGGAAAGGAAGGAGGGAGGAAGGGAGGGAGGGAAAGAAAAAAGTAATTGCATGTGTAGCAATTAAAAGAATGTGCTCTGAAGTAACACATTTTGGTTTCAGTTCTGGCTTCATCAACTGTGTGATATGTGACGTTGAGAGAATTAGTTTAACCTCTATGTGCCTCATTTTTCTAGTCTGGAAAATGGAGATAAAAATAGTACCTTTTTTAGAGGATTAAGTGAAGTTTAAATGAAATAATAGTTACAGTGTGCCCTGAGCAGTGCCTGGAACATAGGAAACATTCAATGAATTGGCTGTTATTATTGAATATGTTTCTGAGTTATCATTTTATCATGCACCAATAATCAGGAGACAATATTGCATATTGGTTAAAGCATTGAGTCCCATGGGTTTATGCTTCATTAGTACTATCTACTAGATTTGTTATCTTGGGAAAACTAACAACTCCATGGCCAGCTTTGACAATCTGTAAAATTTGAAAATCTGCTTCAAAGGATTTCTATGTTAAAGGTAACCTAGACATGAATCCCAGAGTATAAATATCTGATACACAATTAGAGCTCCTTCAAATATTAGGTATTATTAAATACTATTATATAGTTATAGAGTGTGGGAGTTTGGATTCAATGTGTACCAAACCTAGAGCCAAGTCTAAAAGTTTTCTTCTCTGGTTGCTATTTTGTATTTTGCTTGTTTTTCTCCTTACATTTTGAGGAAAATGCTGATTAATAAAGGGTTTTGGTTAACTGGATTCAATTAACAGCAGCAATCCCTCTCATTCAGCAGGAGCTAAGTTGAAAGGGAGCTTTGCAGCCACTGATTTCTGCATTCTGCAACTCACAGAGCAAACCGGAGTCACTCGCAGGAGAGCACAGCAGCGATACTGGGCAGCTGGCTGAGCTCCATCAGCAAGGAGACTTCTACCAGAGGGCACTCTCAAAGCCACTGAACTGGTATCATTTGAATACATCCCTGATGAGTACAGACTTCCTTTTCAGTTGAAAAGGCTCTTTCTCCATGTATTTTTCTGCAATCTAACTGGATCCTTTTAGCAACCCCCAGCCTAGTTTAGCCTTATGGCAACACACATTTCTAAAAGGGAATTATCTCAGAAAATTATAGGTGTTAATTCCCAAAGGCAAAAGATAGAGGGCAGTGAGTGGGCAGATAGCATCCTGGCAGAGGGGTCCTTAGCACTGGCTCTCATAGTCACACTTCTGTGTTTCATTCTTGAAGTTGTCTGTTGAAATAACAGCTAATCACAATGACATGTCAGGCCACCAAACACAGTTTCAGTGAATGGAAATTGTTGGAAACTCATTACCCTCTTGTGTAATGAGTTAAATCTATTTCCTCTTTCCATCTTAATAATCCTCATGGACTTTGTCTTGCCCATTTCCATTAGTCAAAATTTAATCAAGAAACAGCACAACATCACTAATCATCAGGAAAATGCAAAGCAGAACCAGAATGAGAAAGCACCTCACACATACTAAAATGGCTATTAATATCTGGAAACAGCCCAAGTACCCATCAGCAGATAAGTGGATAAAAATGCTGTGGTATATTTACAAGGCTGTAAAAAAGAAGCAAGTCTTACCGTTTGCAACAGCATGGATGAACCTGGAGAATATTATGCTAAGCAAAATAAGCCAGCCAGAGAAAGACAAATATCACATGATCTCACTTATGTGTGGAATTTAATGAACAAAATAAATAAATGAACAAAATAGATGCAGTGGCATGGATGCCTGGAACAGATTGACAGATCTCAGAGGGAAGTAGGGTGGGGAAGATGAGAAGAAATTAACCAAACAACGTATACAAATATATACATAGCCCATGCACACAGATAATAGTGTGGTGAAGGCCTGGGGTAGGGCAGGGGCTAGGTGGAGGGAAGTAAAGTGGAAGAGGGGACTGGAGAACTTCTGTAATACTGACAACAATAACTTTTGAAAATGACAAAAGATAACAAGTGTTGGTGAGGATGTGGTGATAAAAGGACCCTGTGCACTATTGTTGGTAATATAAATTGATGGAGCTAGTATGGAAAACAGTATAGAGGTTCCTAAAAAAATCTAAAAATACAACTACCATATGATCCAGAAATTCCACTACTTGGTATTTTTTTCTCAAAGAAACAAGGATGCTAACTTGAAAAGATATCACTGCAGCATACAATCTAATAAAAGAATAATATGCAAATTGACCATCACTCCAACACAAAAAAATGGCTGCCCCCATGTGGATACAAGATGGCCACCACAAGATGGCTGGCAGGGGAGAGCAGTTAGGGGTGACTGAGCAAGCAGAAGAGGGCAGTTGGGAGGGACCAGGCCTGCAGGGGAAGCAATTGGGCTGGCAGCAAAGGACTTAGGCATCTATCAGGCTGGCAGGAGAGTGTTTAGAGTGTAATCAGGCTGGCAGGTAGAAGAGGTTAGGGGCAATCAGGCAGGCAGGCAAGTAAGCGGTTGGAAGCCAGCAGTCCTGGATTATGAGAGGGATGTCCAAGGTATAGGGCTTAAACAGGCAGCTGGACATCCCTCAAAGGGGTCCTGGAGAAAGTGCAGACTGGACTGAGGGACACCCCCCCAAGCATCAATTTTGTGCACCAGACCTCTAGTTATTTATAATAATCTAAGTACTATTGATGGATAATGGGTGAATAAAAATAATTATATAGCCACAAAAATAAATGAAGGAAATCCTGCCATTTGTGACAACATGAAAGAACGTGAATGCATTATATTAAGTGAAATAGAGGAGACAAAGAAAGACAAATAGTGTAAGACCTCACTGATAAGTGGAATCTAAAAACAAAACAAAAACCAACTAATGGATGCAGAGAAGAGATTGGTAGTTGCCAGAGATGGGGAATGAAGAGTGGAAGAAATGGGTAAAGATGTTCAAAATATACACCCTGAGAGTTATAAAATAAGTAAGTCCTGATGATGTAATGTACAGCATGGTGACTATAATTAATAGTACTATATTGTGCATTTGAATGTTGCTAAGAGTGCAAATCTTAAAATTTCTCATCACAACAAAAGAATGGTAACTATGTGATGATGTTAACTAGATTTATTGTGGTGATCATTTTACAATATATACAAATATCAAATTATTTTATTGAATACCTAAAACTAATTGTTATATGACATAATGCTACATGTTAATCATATCTCAATTAAAAAAAACAAATAAACAACAACAAAAAAAAAACAAGTCAAATGAAAATTCTCCCAGATAGCTATGACCATAGAATGACCAAGTAAATTCTAGGAAATAATGATTTTTGGCCAATTCACCATCAGGAAGTTTAGGCAAATAACCCAAAAGGTTTTAATTCTTAAATACACATTAAAACTCCCAGGCAATTTCAGCAATTACATAATTTAAAAAAATAGGTGCACATTATTTCTTTTCAGAACATTTTTACTTATAATTTACCTACAACAATTCAGGGCCCAGAAATGTTGAATAAAGATCTAATAAAAAAATATTGGCAGCTTGTAAAATGTATTCTATTTCTGGTGCTTATCTTTCTCTTCATGTATTAACAGTAGTATGGGAATATTCAGTAAATTTGCACACCTCCAAAAGAAATTGAATAACTAATCAGCAGATATTAGTGCAGCAACTACCACAAGCAAATTATGATGCTACATGAGAGCACTCTCAGCCTTCCCCCAATGGGCCCTCTTTTTTCATGTGCGCAAGCATACCAACTGCCCAGGAACTAATTTGGAAATCTTTCCCATATTTGATGTCGAAATTAGTTTCCTAAAATTTCTAGAATTTGCTTTCACTTGTGTTTTTTGGAATATATACCTTTTTTTTTCTGTCTCACATCCCTAATTCACATATCGGTGATGGTGCATGGTACCTTCATCTGCTCCAGGCCAAGCATCTCATTACTTTCACAGTTTCTCGGATGACATCTGCATAGAATTCCACATGCAGTATTATATAGCAGTGTGAGGGCCTTGAAACAAAGATACATCTTCATTTTTTGTTTGTCCCCCAGTACCTAGCAGTGTCATGGAGTGAAGGGTACTAAGGTAATAGTTTTTGTATTCTAGTGTTGATAAAATTGTATAGCTAAACTTGTAAGCTCAGAAGTTGACCGAGGTATGACAGGGAGCAGTGGTGATAGGTCCTGTGATCATTGCTGAATTACAGTTAGGAAACACATCACAGGGACTCATATCACAACCTGGGAATTTCTGTACTCCTTCCCTCTTCTGTGCTTTAGTGGGCGATGACAGTCATATATATATATATTTGAGAAAGAGAGAGTGGAAGGAAGAGGGATAGAGAGATAGAAACATCAATGAGAGAGGAACATCACTGATTGGCTGCCTCCTGCCCGGCCCCTACTGGGGATGAAGCCTGCAACCGAGGTATGCACCCTTGGCCTGAATCGAATCTGGGACACTTCAGCATGCCCTTGGCCACATTCAAACCTGGGACCCTTCAGTCCACAGGTTGACATTCTATCTACTGAGCCAGACCAGCTAGGGTGACAGTATGTTCTAATTTGACGTTTGGAGTGATTTATATGACAGATATGGTCCTGTTAGTATTGCACAAAACCCGTCTTCACCAACTGTGGAGGACCTCAAAGGAAACACCTATTTCTTTCTCATTAGGCAAAGTATCCTAAGAATACCTTCTGGATAGATTTATAAAAGCTTAAAATCTGCAAATAAACTAATATAGTACATGAGAAAAGAAAGCCACATTTTCTCTACTAGCCCTCCATGCAGCAGGGCTGGCCAGTGGTGTTAGGAAAGTTGCCAGCCACGTTAGACTAATGCCAAGAAAAAATGTTACTGCGTGGAAATCTGCAAGTGGAAATTATTTTAGTATGCAATTTAAGGAGTTACTCTTCCATGAAAATGGAAATACTCTTGGGAAGATCCACCTTGTAAGCACAGTGATTTAGTCCTTTGGATGAATGAGTTTTTCATATCCTTTCCTAAAATTAATGTATGTTGACAAAGTAGGCTGAACACAAAGAAGGACTCGCTAATGAGGACATACACCAAAGGGGATCCTGAGGAATATCATTGCATATGATTTCAAGAACTCCTGAGAGCATACATACTATAACCCCTCCCCTTATTTGGAAGTTAGAAAGTGGAAATGCAGAAGAGCAAGGACTTGTGGCATTAACAGAGTCTCTATGGTAGTCAGGACCAGAACCCATATCTTCAGCCTCTCAATTCTGTGAACAGACTGACCTTGAAGCCAGCAGTTATGCCCTGCTTTGGTTATTGTATCACCATTTCTTAAGGTAGTACTTAGAACTCAGTAAATATTTACTGTAAAATTGAGGAATATATCTGTGCCTCTGAGTTTTCAAGATTTCCGGTATTCTAGGGTTTTTTGTTTGTTTTTTTGTGGTGAGGGGTTGTCTTGTTCCCTACTTCTTCTATTTCCATGAAGAGGGGGCTTCCACTCCATTGTCATTTCGATAGTGCTAGGGCAGTGTTTCCCAAACTTTTGACATATGTATACCCCTTCTGTAATTTTCGTAACGCTGAGTACCCCTCGTCAAAAAAAAAGGATGTATTTTAATAACAATCAAAATATATTTATATTTTCTTTTTTGGTACATATACAAAATAATAATAAACAAAATATAAAATTATTCATAATAAAATATAAATAAAAGTTACATTATAAATAACATTTATTTGCACACCGGACCATCTCACGCCTCACAAGACTGTCTTGACTTGACTCATGAGAACATAGAATTAGGCCCAGCTAAGCACGGTGCAGTGCATATCCCCTTCAAACTCCGTTGTAACGCGTACCCCCACCAAACTCTTCCCGCACCCCTGGGGGTATGCGTACCACACTTTGGGAAACACTGTGCTAGGGTATCTTTCATTCCTTGTTTGTTCTCTTTAACCACTCTTCCAAACACTGGTGCTGACAGCCTGAAAACACTTGTGACAATTTATCAACGGACTGGGTACTATTCCCCTAAAACAGTAGGTTGAAGCCCCTTTCTCTCTCCTGTACTACCTGTGTAACAGATGGGTGAGAAGGCTCAGAAGGTTGGTCTCTGGCACACTCTCTTCTGATAGCAACCGGATTTGTAAGGCAAAGAGTCTTTCATGCAGCTGTCAGCTAAGGGAATCTTAGAGGGTTTGCCTTGAAGACCTACTTAACTCTCCCTACACATAGCAGGGGGAAATCTAGATTTGGGGTTTGTTAAGTAGAGATCCCTACCTTGGCCTCTGGTCACATTTAAGGTCGCCATTCCACCTTTATTAGGGACTTTGGGAAATGCCATGCCTCCATTTGTATTTACAGGGGTGGGGGGCCTTTTTCCGCCATGGCCATTTGGATATTTATAACATCATTCACTTAATATAAATGCATGTGGCTATGAAAGAAACCTCCTAGATTTATTGAATTTTGAGTCTGACCTGGGGTTGCCTTGGCAGGGCCAGACCAAATAAATGGTGTTGCAGACCTTATATGGCCCAGGTGGAATATTCCTGCCTCTGATTTATAAGGATGACAATTTGACTCTCATTTAGCTTCGTGGATGAATATCCTGCACTGCATAGAACCCAGCAAGGTTGACTGATTGAAGGACTGATTTCCAGACATTACCTGTGAGGTGATCAGTGAAGGAGCATCCATGATTTAACAGTCTGATAGCAGACAGAGTAGGCATGCCATTAACACCGCATATTCAAGCTGCAGCTTTCTTTTTCCGTAATTACTTCATTCTTCCCAAACAGCGTTTTACAACTTTAAACTGCATTTTTAACTCTCATAACCCTGTGTCTACAATTTTAGGTGACTTCTGGAAACTTTGGCTAATAACAATTTTTAAATATCTGCTTAATGAGTACCACTTCCATTATTATATCTGGCCCTACACACAATAATTAGGAAAACTATAAAAATCCTATAAGACATATATTATATCTAAGGAATTTTCCTCTTTGGACAAGAGTGGAAGCATGGGGTCAGCAAAAGAAAGTCTCATCAGCCATGCCAGAGATTGGGGTCAGTTTAGTGTGCACATGCTACCGTCTTCTCAAGGGCTCTTGTAAGTAGAGTAAATCCTACAACCTGAGCTGAGCAGCAATGTATCAGCTTGCTTGTGGGAAAACTAGATGGGAAGTCACTGGAGCCTGTTACCTCCCAACCTGATGTAAACATCCTTCCAGTTAAAGACAAAGTCACTTCAGAAGGACATACATCCCTTGCAGGAAAGACATATATCCCATGCCACTGTGGGGAAATAAAGAGGGATGCCAACAAGGGAAAGAAAGAAAGAAAGAAAGAAAGAAAGAAAGAAAGAAAGAAAGAAAGAAAGAAAGAAAGAAAGAAAGAAAGAGAAACAAGTTTGCTTTTTAAGTTCCTAGTGGTCTTGGGGCCATTGGATGTCAGATTCTCCCTATTTATCCAATAAAAAAGATGTCACCCTTTTCCTGAGAAAGCAATCCAGTGAAGAACTGTATGACTAAATGCACAGATTTTTGTCTTAGATTCCTCCTGCAGGGAGAAGACTAGAAGTATGCATAAGTGGAAGTGATGCTGTTGTAATAACCTGGTTATTATTTAATAGGAATGGAGGAAAGAGAAGACTACCAGGGTAAATATAGGCATGCCATTTATACAGCTTTGCCAGGAAACTGCATTTAACGCTCTCCAACTCCCTTCCTAGCTGATTGATGGGGGAAGGGACTGGACAAAAACAATTAAGACACATGCCCAATAAGGCCTGAGTGATGTACGAAGGTACCTACCTGTCTGCCAGTCATACCTGGGGACAAATTAGTGGCCTGGATGGCTGTGGTCACTGCAAGTGCTCCAAACCTGAATATATAAACTTTCAAACAAAGGAAGTTCTTTCTCTCTCTCTCTCTTCAAATAAAGGAAGTTCTCTATGAATAGACTGATCTTGAGGGCAATAGCTATGCCATGCTTTGATTATTATATCACCATTTCTTAAGGCAGTATTTATAACTCAGTAAATATTTATTGTAAAATTGAAGAATGGATCTGTGCCTCTGAGATTCCAAGATTTCTGGTGTTCTAGTATTTTTTTTTTTTGGGGGGGGGGATCTTGTTCCCTTCTCCTCCTCCTCCTCATCCTTGTTGTTGTTGTTGTTGTTTTTTTTGGGGGGGAATCTTGTTCCCTTCTCCTCCTCCTCCTCATCCTTGTTGTTGTTGTTGTTGTTGTTGTTGTTGTTGTTCTTCTTCTTCTTCTTCTTTCTTCTTCTTCCTCTCTCTCTCTCTCTCTCTCTCTCTCTCTCTCTCTCTCTCTCTCTCTCTCTTCTTCCCCCAGGAGCAGGGTTCCTGTGACTCCTGTGCTGGGGGCCTCTCCCCTGTGCCCACATGACACATGGCCATGTTGGACCTCACACATGAACTAATGGACTTGAATTAGCTTGGATGCTGAGCCACACCCAGCTGCAAAAACACTGCACACGGCCTGGTGTCTGGCTCTGCTGGAACCCCAGCTGCACCTTTTCAAGGACTGGCTTAAGGGGCAGGGGACTTTGGAACTTGAGAAATGTAACTTCACACCAATGAAGCCTTTTTCCACATCCCATCTTCCCATGGGGGCTTCTGAAAATTCTTATTTCAGTGGCGCCCCAAGAACCTCCACCTACAGGTGACAGGGGAATTTGATTCTCCACTAACAGAAGAGTATTTGCTCCTACAGAGTCAAAGGTAAAATACTACAGCAGAGCATCAAAGTAAATACACATCTAGGAGGACCTTTCCCCTTCATAGCAGGACTATAAAATAATAACATATATGCCACAAACCCTGGGATTCTCACAAGAATTTCTCCCATATAATATGCACCTAGTTAAATATTTTTTTAATTCCCCTATTATTCTTGTCATTCCATGTATTTTGTTAACTCCACAAAGTAATATTCTATGTTTCTTTGCTTCCAAACACCTGAGGTTTCACTATAGTATGATAATTATAGATGCTTAATAAATGCTTTTCACAAATTTAATAAACTATTTCCCCTGACTGCCACCAAAGGGGATGGTATTTGTGAAATGGCTGTGGAAACAGTAATACTCTATTGTACTTCATAACATAACATGGGCTTAATATTGTACAGATGTTATAGATTTCTGAGTTTGAAGTCATATTATTGGGTATAGAAAGTGAGTCTGGAGAGCAAACGTTTTCTGATATAACTTTACATGTTGCTCTAATGGGGTTTTCAAATTAAATAGAAAAAATAGTATGAAAAGTGAACCCCTTCCTTTTGTTTTTTAACAGCTTTATTAAGATACCAGAGGCCTGAGGCATGAAATTTGTGCAAGAGAAGGCCTTTCTTCCCCCGGCTGCCAGCATTGGCTTCCCTCTGGCACCTGGGATCCAGGCTTTCCTCCAGCACCTGGGACCTGGGCTTCCCTCTGGCTACTGGCAAACACCGAGACCCAGGCTTCCCTTGCAGTCCCAGCTTCATCCTGAAGGTCATCGTGAAGGACATCTGGTCTAATTAGCATATTACGCTTTTATTACTATAGATGTGCTATATAGTTCACCCATTTAAAGTGTATAATTCAATAATTATTAGTATATTAGAGTTGTATAACCATCACCACAATTTAAAAATATTTCATCACCCCCCTCCAAAACAAAACACCTCATATTCAGCAGTCACTCCTTATTTTCCATATCTATCCCATCATCCAACAGTCCTAACTAACCATAATCTACTTTCTGTCTCTATAGATTCGTCAATTTCCTGGACATTACATATAAATGGAATCATTCAAGATGTAGTCTTTTAAAACTGGCTTCTTTCACTTTACAAAAACTTTACATGCTATATATGTAGCATGTATCAGTACTTCATTTATTTTTACAATATTGTTCTATTGTATGAATATATCACATTTTATTTGGACAGTTTTTACTTTTTGGCTATCATGTATATGGTGCTATGACCATTTGCTTACAAGTATTTTGTGTGGACATAAGTTTTAATTTCTATACACCTATGAGTAGAACTGTTAAGTCATACGCTTTTATTACTATAGATGTGCTATATAGTTCACCCATTTAAAGTGTATAATTCAATAATTATACATTTAGCATTAAATTATACATTTAGCATACATTATTATACAATAATTATACAATAGTATACATTATTATACAATAATTCTACATTTAGCATTTTTAGGAATTGTCAGATTGTTTTATAAAGCACTGTTTCATTTTACACTTTTAGTAATGTATGAAAGGTTCTAATCCTCCACAATCTCATCAACACTTATTATTGTCCCACTTTTAAATTTTAGCCATCTTAATAGATATGATGTGCTCACTGAAGTTTTGATTTGCATTTATCTACTGACTAATGATGGTGCTCATATTTCAGACCTTCTGGCCATTTATTTATCTTAAGATAAATATATATTACATTTTTGATCACTTTTTAATTGGATTACTTATTTTTCTGTTATTAAATTGCAACATGTCTGTATATATTCTGGATATAGCCTTTTATCAGATATATTATTTGCAAATACTTTCTCTTATTCTGTCAGTTGTGTATTGATGCTATGTTTTGAAGCACAAAAGTTTTTAATTTTGAGAAAGCTCTATTTATCCATATTTTCTTTTGTTGCTTTTCCATTTGATATCATATTTAAGGAGGCTTTGCTTAACCAGGGTCATTAGGATTTCCTATATTTTCTCTGAAGAGATTTCTCATTTTAGCTCTTTCATTTAGGTCTATCATTCATTTTAAGTTAAATTTTACATAAGTAAATTTTACATAAATAAAATTTCATTCTTTTTCAGTGGATAATCAATGGTCCCAGTGTCATTGATTGAAAAAGACTATTCTTGTGCCATTGGATTATTAGGCAAGTTTATAAAAAATCAATTGACCATAAATAAGAATTTATTTCTGAAGTCTCAATTCGATTTCA
This sequence comes from Vespertilio murinus, assembly GCA_963924515.1. NCBI lineage: Eukaryota > Metazoa > Chordata > Mammalia > Chiroptera > Vespertilionidae > Vespertilio > Vespertilio murinus. The sequence continues at coordinate 126,160,393 of OZ004705.1, read as the reverse complement.
CTGATTTCTCTGTCTATCCTTGTATAAGTGCTGCTGAGCCTCCATTACTATAGATTGATTATAAGTCTTCTGATCTATGAACATAGAACATCTTTCTATTTACTTAGGTCTTTTAAAGCCCTCCCCCCAAAGTGTTGTGTAGTTTTCAGACTACAATTTTACACTTATTCTGAAACATTCATTCCTTAGGATTTTATTATTTTAATACTAATATCAATAGAATTGTTCTCTTAGTTTCATATAATTGATTTTTACATATTGATCTTGCATCCTGTAACCTTGCTGAACTTGATTATTAGTTCTTACCATTATTTGGTGAATTTTGAGATTTTTTATAATAAGATCATATCATATCCAAATAGAAATATTTTGCTTTCTCCTTGCAATAAGAATGTCTTTTATTTCATTTGCTGCCTAATTGTCATGGTTGGAAGTTCCAGTACAACATTGAGGAGAAGTGGTGGGGGTAGACACCCTTGTTGTTCCTGATCTTAGGGGAAATGCAGTCACCATTAAGTATGATGTTAGCTTTTTGGTTTTTAGTCCTACTTTTTATCAGGTTAAGAAAGTTCTCATCTATTCCTAGTCTGTTAAGCATTTTTTATTATAAAAGGATGTCAAAGTCTGTCAAGTGCCTTTTCTGTATCTATGAAACAATCATGTAGTTTTTTTTTTTTATCTTTAGTCAATTGATACAGTATGTTACATTATTTTTAGATGTTAAACTACCTTTGCATTTATAGGATAAACTCCACTTTATCACAATGTATAATGTTTTTATATATTGTTGAATATGGTTTCCTAATATTTTATCAAGGATTTTTTTTGGGGGGGTATTTATTTTCATAAGAAATATTGGTCTATAGTTTTCTTTCCTTATGCTGTTTTTGTCTAGTTTTGGAATCTGGATAATATTGGCCTCACAGAATGATTTGAAAAGTGTTCTTTCTCTATGCTTTCCATTTATTAAATATAAAAACTGTTCTACTTCTCATATCTTGCCAGGTAAACTCCTTCATTTTATTTATAAATTACACGTATCTAAACTTCCTCATCAGTCAGTATTTAGGAAAGTGCCTATGTGATTTGAACCAATTTATTCTCATCACCAAACAGTATTTATAATGCTCCCACATGATTTAAACTCATTTAGTTTTCCCATGAGAGAAGTCAGGTGGGAGATAAAAGATGGATGGTGTGTGTTGCAGAGCTGCAGCAGTTAAACACAGGAGGAAAGGAAGCGATGGTACATGGAACCTATCAGGAGAGGAGAGCTAGGTTTTTAGACCAGAATAAGACCTCAGTATTTCACAGATCATTCTGATGATGATGATGATGATGATGATGATGATGATGATGATATTGTATCCTATCTTTTAGACTCTAGGAAAGGAGTCTTCATGTTTAATCTCTCAATAATTATTTTCCCCTCTTTCTCACCAGATAATTTTTCTCTCCTTCCCTTCCTCCCTCTTCTTTTCCCCTTCCATACTTTTTTTTTTAACAAGTAAATTTTCTACTAGCTTGAGGCAAATGCAGTGGGAGTAATTCATTGATACATTAAAAATAAATGATCAAGTTCACAACTAAAATTAAGAGTACAGGTTATTTTCTTAGCTTAACTTGTATTTCTGATTTATGATTGTGAAACACTGAATAATTAAATGTTTAAAAAAATAAAAACAACAATAAAAATAGCAACAAGAGAATAACCTGCCAGATTCTGGATGAATTAATATCTTTTCGCTCCCCTCACAACACTAGGCTATACTGAAACACTTTATTTTAAATGCTGTAAAATTATAATCCTCTAATACCTAAATATCTGATATACAGCAATTTTTCTTTAAAAAAATTGAGTTCAACTAGTTCAGTAACTAGTATGTTGTGAGTATTAGGGATTAGAGAGGAAGAGAAGTGAAAATGCTTTTTATTTTAAGAGGTTTACAGTCTCATTAAGAGAACATGTGTATTTAAGAAATACTTAACTAAGAATCCCTAATACTTTAATCCATGGGAATAGGGTTTGTTGTTTTGCTAAAGTGTTCAAGGCACTGCATGCCTCTCAGTGGTGAACTATAAGAGCTGAGGGTAACACACAAATGGGAAAGTTGAAATGAAGGAAGTGATGCTGGATTCAGAAAGATGAGAATGTGGATTGCTAACGAGATGGAAGGCATTGAAAATGATTTCACGTGAAGATTAATTAGCAATGGTTTTCCTTCCATTTCAAACAAAGCAGCCAATTTAAAAACTGTCAAATGATTTTCCTGACTCTGGTTTCCTTTTAATCACATATAAATAAATTTGAATTCTAATCTTTCTCTTCTCTTTTGATGAGGAAATTGTTAAAAATATCTTACCTTGAGCCAATATCATATGCTCATAAGTAATCCACATACACTTACGAATTTTAAAAGAACTTCATGTTTTCCTTTGTTCTAAAATACAAAGGAAACCTATATTCACATAGTGCTTTCCATTTAAAGTTATGAGAATGAATGTTCATCCTTAGAGATGTCTAAGAAAACTTTTTCTGATGTTTTTTTTGACCCAGGGGCTTCAGGTCAGGTCAGCACATTCACGACTACCCAGAGAATGTAAGAGAAACTTCTCAATAACCAGTTTTTGTGCATGCACTTAATTAGGAAACAAGGTATAGCTTTTTGAGTTTTGCAAGTTAATTTTTCTCCTAGTTCCATCCCATCAATGGAGAGAGTCAGCTCAGAAGAAAAGATGTGGCTAAATTGCAACTATTAAGGATTTTTTTTTTTTATTGGAGAACAAAGATGAGCACAATGTGTACGGTTTTCAATTAAAACCTTGACTAGCTCTCTCGCATACTACGAGGAAAAGGAAAGATTACCTGTGATGGTATCTTGGTTCAGGCACATTAAGGGAGAGGACTTATCTGCTTATCCTTTCATCTAAGACATACAGAGTGTATACTATGTGTTCAGAACTATTATAGCCAATAGAAACACAGCAGTGATAAAGTCAGAGGAGGTCCCTCATAGGATCAACTTTCTAGTGAAGAAGACAAATAATAAATAAGATCAATAAGCACACTATATAATGAGTTGTGTACTGGTGAATTAGGAAAAACTTAAGCAGAAAAGAAAGGTTAAAAGTATCTCGGGTGGAAGATTTTAAATTGTGTGGTTAAAATTGACTGGAGAGCTGTCCAGAAAGAAGTGGGAAAAGCTAGCTCTGACCTTCAGAAGAAGAGCATTCCAGACAGAGGAAATCTTAAGTGCAAAGGCACTGAGGCAGGAACCTGCTTGACATGTCCCGAGACCAGTATGGCTGGAGGGGTCTGGGGGGGAGGCTGATAGGAGATGAGCTCAGAAAAAAAATGGTGAGAAACAGAGAGAACCTAGTACATCACAGTGAGGACTTTGGCTCTCATGTTGAGTAAGATGAAGATCTACCTTGGTTGCTCTAACGAAATCAGAAGGCAGGGGTACAAAGGACAAATTTCCAGAACCAGTAAGGAGGCTGTTGCAATAATCCAGGCAATATAAATGTGTTATCTAAAGCTGTGTCTCTGATCATGTAGAGCAGGAGTTGGCAAATTATAGCTTGTAGCCTCAATCAACTTGCTGAATGTTTTAGGAATAAACTTTATTTGAACCCAGACACACTCATTCATTTACATATTGCATATGGCTGCTCTCAACAGATGAGATGATATGGCTATCAAAGTAAAAAAAAAATAGTATTTGGCCCTTTTCTCAAAATGTTTGCCCATCTCTGATTTATAATCTCCTGGAAAGGGTATTATGGTGGTAAAACTGCCTCCTGGATATGCAAAACAGCATAGGCACAAATATTGTTTTTCTTCATTATTATTCTATATAGATGGAGAAAATTATATCTGGGTTTTAGTGAATGGAATAGTATGAAAATAAGATTCGCCTTTCAATAAGAGATAACAAAGAATACAATTCATTCAGTCAATCAAGAAATATTCTTAAAAATAACACAAATGGAGATACATAAAATAAACACACAAGTAAATATATACTAGTAATTACAAAACCATCAAGTGCCATGAGGGAAAGCATTGGATTCAATGGACAGAACAACTTTCTATGAGGGGAGGTCAATGGAAATACCACTCGTGTTCAGACCTGAAGGGTGAGTGGGAGTAAAAGGTAGAGGAAGCATTTTATGTACAATAACAAGATGTAAAAAGGTGGTAAAATGGAATTAGAAGAATCTGGAAGAAAACACAGGCACAGAGACACACACATACTCCATGCACATGCACACTCACGAATGGCTGGACATCATGGCTAGAGGAAATGATCATAGAATGGGTTGGACATACAGTCTGGATTGAAAAATACTGAGCTTTGCAAATCAATTAAAGGAGTTTTGATTTTATTGTAAGTTCAATGGGGAGCCATTGAAGAATGTAAGGCAAAAAAAGTTATAGTAAGTTGTATCTTTTATATACAACTCTGGAGGAGTATAAATTGAAATTTGGCAACAAATTAGGAGCTGATTTGCAGTGACTCAGGAGAAAAGTGATGATGTGGCTTACGCTAAGTTTCTGTGTATAGTTTAATTCAACAGATAATTATTGTATTTTTATCATAAGTAAAGTAATATTCTTGGTTCTATGTTGGTAGGGCAAAGGTCATAGGAGACCATTTCTGCCTTTAATAGACATACAACTCTAAAGCATAAGAAAATTATGCAAATATTTTTATATGTAGTCAACTATGATAAATTCAAAATTCTATTGGATGGCTTAAAGAGTTCCACTGGAGTACAAGGTAATGAAAACTTCTCCTGGATTAATTGGTGAAAAAAACTTAGTCTCCATTGTATTCCAATGATAAGCACAGTATCTCAGTTCCTCACGTACCACAGAGACTCAAAAAATATTAGGAGAATGACATGAATCATGTGTGTGGACTCTTGTTTTGTTCACTGTTTCCAAGCATGCTATCAATTGGTCTGTTCCTTGGCACCAGACTTTCTCTGTGCCACAATCAGACATCCTTCCAGGACAACTAGGCCCCTCCATGAGCTAACAGCTTGCTTGCCTTTATTCTGCCCAAAACCAGTTGGTTGTGTCTGGCTTCACAGTGTGAAAGGGAGCCAAGAATAAGAAGTGAATGTGCCAAATAAAGTTAAACTAGTTCATATAAGTCCAGGATCCAATAAGCTTATCTTGTATTGTGGCCCAGAGTTATTTGATTCATTTTGGATCTACATGAGGGCCGTAGGGCCCTACACCTCTCACCTTGAACACACTAGTCAAATAAAAAGTACAAAGTAAGTTGTGATGAAGTTTCAGTTAAGCCAGATCATAGCAGTCATTCCACAGAGTGAAGAAGATTCCAGAGTGTTTTCCTGCTGCTAGTGAGAGAGTCTGCCAAACCCATTGTTTCCTGGCCCACCAGGCTGGACTCACTTCCACTTATGGGATCTGCCTCACACAGCATGAGCCAATTCAGGCAGGGAGTATACTGTAAACCTTAATCTCACCAAGAGTTGGAGCCTGAATTAGGCCTGGGGCCATAGGATATGGCTCTGCAGGAGACAGGACAAACTATTGATTAAAGTCAAGTATTTGGGGCCTAGATTTGCTCATTCTTTCTTCTATATTCAGGCTATATCTGGGCAAATTTCTTATCTGCTATGAATCCTAATTTCTTCATTTATAGAAGAAGAAATATTCCAAACAGGATAAAACCCTTACTATAAATCTTGACATGAGACCATTGTTGGATAGTAGCTGTTAAATTTTTGTGGTGATGGGGATCATTGTGGACATTTTCCATATAAGGAGATTGGCAGCTTCCGATGGCAGGCTCATCCTCATCACTTCAATTAACATTGCAGCAGTGTGCCTTGACATTTTGGGGCTTTACCTATAGAATTATGGTGGTATTTATTATTATTTATTGTTCTACTAGAGGCCGGTGCACAAAATTCATGCAAGGGTGTGTGTGTCCCTCAACCCAGCCTGCACCCTCTCCAACCTGAGGCCCCTTGAGGGATTTCCAACTGCCCATTTCAGGCCTAAATGTGCAGTTGGATATTCCTCTCACAATCCAGGACTGCTGGCTCACAACCGCTCGCCTGCCTGCCCATAACCGCTTCTGCCAGCCAGCCTGATCACCCCCTAACCACTCACTTGCCAGCATGATCAACACCTAACTGCTCCCCTGCTGGCCCAATTGTCCCTAATTGCCCTCCCTGCCAGTCTGGTCACCCCTAACTGCCCTCCCTTGCCAGCGCGATCACCCCTAACTGTCCTCTCCTGCAGGCTTGATCCTCCCCAACTGCCTCCCCTCAAGGCCTGTTCACCCCTAACTGTCCTCTCCTGCAGGCCTGATCCCCCCAACTGCCCTACCCTCAAGGCCTGGTCACTCCTAACTGCCCTTCCCTGCTGGGCTGGTTCCCTCCAACTGACCTCCACTGATGGCATGGTCTCTCCCAACTGCCCTCTTCTGCTGGCCTGATTGCCTACAACTGCCCTCCCCTGCAGACCATCTTGTGGCAACCATCTTGTGTCCACATGAGGGCAGCCATCTTTGACCACATGGGGGCAGCCATCTTGTGTGTTGAAGTGATGGTCAATTTGCATATTACTCTTTTATTAGATAGGATGATATTACTTCTCATGCAGAAACCTAATAATCATAAGTAAGTCTAGAAAGAGACAAAAAAAAAAAAAAAACTCTCACATATTTCCTTCCACTTTTGTTTTCTAAAACATGGCCACTTTGAATGGCATGAATTGATATAATGCCTGTATTTTATTATTTCCACATAGAATACTCCTCGAAACAAATGCACTTAAAAATCTAGAACTTAGTTACAGGCTTGAAGTAGCCAAAAAGAACCAATGGAAAGGGATTTTGGAAACAACTGTGTGATATAATTAAGAAACTTTTCTCAGTAGAGGTCTGTTTGCTTTTCTATGTGTCAATAAAATTGCCTAAGATTTTGTCCGCTAAATGATCTTGCTCTTATATTGCAGTAGTTTGAGTTCCCAAAGTAAATCGACTGGAAAAAAATGTTTGTTTGTTTTTGTCAATGATTATAATAATTAATGTTGACTTCTGAATTTGGACAAGATGGAGAAGACTCGTTTTTTGTTCTATCTCATGATTAATGTAATTATAAACCCCATGACACAATTCAAAAGACAAATGTAAGTAGACTCTAAAAGGTAAAATGAAGATGGCTATACTAACTAGATACTTTGGGACTTTAGCAAGACAGGATGAGTTCCCTACACTTTCTTTTAACGTCCTAGGCTCGGCATTTGTAGAAGCCCTTAACTTGGAAGTACCAGAAGACACAGTCCCCACCCCCACAAAACAACAACAACAACAACAACAACAACAACAATAACAACAAAACCCCACACAACCTCCATAGTCTGTACTCTTAAGTAAAGAGACTAGAAAATGAGTGGTCGAACTGGATGGCAAATGCTTTTGAAAATATTCACCCTACTTCAGCCAGGCATCATGGGGGGGGGGGGGGAGAGAACATGCCTTCTTTCCTTACTCCCCTGGGGTGCTGGCAGAGGCTAAGTGGAGAACCTAGACTTTTGATTCTGCCTGGGAGTACCACATGGCAAGGCATGGTGACTCTCTGATTCCCTGATGCCAGTGTGGTATCAGCCGAGACTGAGGAGGAAACCTGGACTCCCTGATATCACCCCAAGCTGCACTCCTTTCCCTACCAATTAGAGAGACAGGGGGAGTGTGGGGGAATTTGAAAAGGAGGGAGCTGGAGAAAGACTTCTTTAAAACTTTATTGGGCACAATTTTTAGTAACCCACACATGCAACTGATTAGAATCACACTACAAAATGTTTAAGACATAAATACAGTGTAGAATATAGTGTTAGAGTATATATTGCTGTTGATTCCAAAGAGAGGGAAACATGGATAAGAAAGAGAAACAAGGAATGGTTGCCTCCTGCATACCCCCTACTGGGGATCAAGCCCACAACCAGAAGTCACACTGCTGACCTCTTGGTGCATTTGACTATGTTTAACCAACTGGCCAGGGCTGTTCTAGTTTTTATATTGGCCTCTGAGTAGCCACATAGAAAGCAGACTAGAACATCACTGCACAGGCTGTGAAGACTAAGTTGTCATCAGAACCATATTCCACAAAACTAGGCAAGGACCTGCATGATGATCTTAGAGAGAAACTCTGCTATGAGAAGCTTAGGATCCAGAATTTGATAACATGATGCCCCAAATATCTGGTTATTGTTATTGGAGTTATCCCTGAACACTCCAATGGCCGTGAACAAATTCTCTGCATTCCCCACACTCCTTAGCTCTTGCTCATTTGATATGATCTATGAGTTTGAGTTTTGTCTTTTTTCTTGCCTAGAGCCCAGAGCCCTGATTCCAACTGCAGCCTCTGAGACATTGACTAACATTCCCAGAAGTGGTAGCTAAAAGAACTCTGGAAGCAAACTAAAATTTGTTCCCAGCAGTGAATAAGCTCTGTGAATGGATCAATTGAATAGAAATATAATGCTGCCCCATTTTGGGATGGGTGGGAATAGTAAGGGAGGGCTCTTTGGACATATGCCCAATGGTACTTTAAAGCTGGGTCCATTACCCTGATACTCTTTGCCAACCCATTCTGGGCTGGGATTACTATATCTCCTCCATAAACCATTCTTTTGAGACCTAATGGTTTCCTTATTTTCAAAATCTATCTCAGGATTGCAACATGAATTGAGTGTCAAACTACCCAGCAGGGTGCCTGGTATGCTCAGTGGGTACTATAAATATTTACTGAAATTAAAATCATATGTTATGTTTTGAATGATTTGTTCACACTAATGGATAGTTCAAATGATACTTTAATCATGATCACCAAAGAAATCTAGCAGCGAACTATAATCTGGAGATTAGAAATTATCATTGTAGTTTGAGACTGTGACCTTGTGATACTTAAATATCAGAGATAATACATATCAGAGTAATTTTAATACTTAAAAATGCAAATATTGCAAAGCCATCCTAGTTCCATAATCCCTTAGAAATATTTCCTTGACTATTTTTGTTTACATCATCTAAGTGGTATCAAATGCTTACCATATGGGGAGATGAAAAAGTTTGCTTACATGATACTATTATACTTAAGAATTAAAGGCACATTTTCTTAGTGTATTTACATTAAAAAAACAATCATATGTTGAAAATATTAATATTACATATAACTTTAAAGATTTTAATATTTTCTATTATTAAAATATAGTTTCTTCATTTAGAGTTCAAGGTTTTAAAACATAGAAAATAGTTACTATAAGTCAAATGACCAATATTTTTGTTAGCCTCAAGCATCTGTCTAATGATGATATATTAGCTTATAGTTCAAACTCAATTGCTCTGCCAATTTTACTCCTTATTTTTTCAGCTCTTTGAAGTGAGTCAGTAGTATAATTCCCCTCTTTACAGATGAATAACAAGCACTAACAATTAACTGATTGGGCCAAGAGGTTAGCAATGGAGATGTAAATGAGTAATTAGACTCTGTAAATCTTACCCCTGCTAGGACTTGGGAAAATCAGATAGACAAAGAGTGGTCCTTAGGAGATATAAGGGGAAGAGCAGAATGCTTTGGTGGCAACCCATTTGCATTCCCTCCCAGAGCAGGAGCCTGTGTTTGTTTGCAATAAACTCCTGCCTCATTTGAACTCCTCTGGTCCTCAGTTTTATTCTTTGATTCTATGAGACAGGACCCAGGGAAGAATTCTTGCAGGCCACTCCAGTATCATTTTACCTAATAATAGCCAAAGCCAAACATGTAAATTGACCATACCTTGTCTTAGCCCACAGCCAATCAGAGTGAGTATGCAAATTAGATGACCTGTTTTGAGAGGGAGGATGAGGAGTGGGGGCGCCAAAGGGTCTACAGGAGCAGAGTGCCACAGCAAAGACAAGGCTTCAGACTCTGGAGTCTGCAGCAAAGATGAAGAAGGCAGACTCTGGCTGGAGTGAAGGCCTGGGTCCCAAGAGCCAGAGGAAAACTGGTGCTGGAAGCCAAGGGAAGGATGACTAATTGCATGAACCAATGGGCCTCTAGTAGTTAATAGTGTTGGGAAATTTGGACAGATGCATGCAAAATTAGATTAGACCACGTTTTTACACCATGCACAAGCATAAACTCAAAATGGATTGAAGACTTAAATATTCCACTTGAAGTCAAAAGAATCTTAGAAGAAAACAGGCAGTAAAATCTCGAACATTTTTCATAGATATTTTTTTCCTGACATATCACCTGAGCAATGGAAACAAAGGAAAAAAATAAACAGGTGGCCTTACAACAAGTGAAAACGTTTTTGCAAAGCAAAGGAGTTCAACAAAATAAAAAGAAAAGTACACTGAATGGAGAACCTATTTGCAACAACACATCTGATAAGAGGTTAATATCCAAAATTTATAAAGAACTTTTAAAACTCAAAAAAACAAACTATCCAGTTAATAAATGGATAAATGGGAAGAGGAACTGAGTAGACACTTTTCCAAAGAGGACATAGAGATGACTCAGACATATGAAAAGATGGTTCAATGTCACTGATCTTCCTTCTGATTTTTTATTTTTATATTATTATTATTATTATTATTATTATTATTATTATTTTAGATAGGGAGGGAGAAGGAGAGAAAGAGAAACAGCAATGTAAGAGCCAGACATCATCAGCTGCCTCCTGCTCCCACGCCCTACTGAGGATCAAGCCTGAAACCCTGGCTAATGCCTGACCTGGGATCAAACTGGCTACCTTTTGATGCACTGGACAATGCCCAACCAACTAAGTCACACAGGCCAGGGCCTTCCTTTATTCATTTAGCTTTTTATCCTCTAATTCTCCTAGCGTCTGCGTATGGATTCCTCTACATTAAAGTCCCTGTTTGTGATATTTACATAGGTTGTGTTGGAGGTGATATGAATGAGAAATGCCTCAAATGCAGTAACATGTTTCTATTCAGAAAATATTGCTCATGTTTACTAAGAATTTGATTTGCGGGCATGGCCATTTTTTTTTATTTAAACTCTTAGATTTTAGTATCAGTTTCTATAATTTGGGATGTCCCTCAAATGTTCAAGAGAAAAGCAAATAGTTTTGCCCAGCAGTGAGCTAAACCCAACTCAGCAAGCACAGTTTTGCAAAACAATGACTTCACAGGAAGCAATAATTAACTCAGCTCCTGTCTGTTTCCATAAGATTCCTTTCCTCTACTTGGCACCAGGAGACTTTATTATTAGTGAAGGATCCTGGTGGTATCATGTTCTGTGCACTTCATTTTTATGGTGCTCCCCATGGAGATACTATTCCTTATGACTTTCCCCACCAAGAAAAATCTTACTCACTCTTCTAATGAGGACAAGTCTTTCACACTAATTTCTTTTCAGTCTGGGTGACCTGTAATCTCAATTCTCATTTCCCAAAAATGAAAACAATGTTCTGTTGTTGTTGTTGTTGTTGTTGTTTTTGTTACAAATCTCCCCCCCTCCCCCCCCCACTCTAGTGAAAAATCAGAGAAAGAGAGGAATCAAGAAAAAAGCTTTACACGTTCATGGTGAACTGATGCTTGAAATCACGAACTCATTGTGGAGAATACTGAAAATTCTGGACCAGAGTGGGGAAGGTAAAAATAGAAGACACCCCTTTGTAAAGTACTTTCCCCATCAGTAGTGGACCCAGATTTCAAGAACAAAAATTGCCCCAGTTCCTTCCACACCACTTCCCATTTTTAAAAAGTCTAGGAGCAGAGATTCAAATTGTAGCATATTCCAGGTGGCTGATGCTGCAGAAGTTGTTAAAATGTAGTTCTTAATGCCCTTTCCCAGACATTTTTCTGTGGATTGCCTTGTAGTTCAGAAACTTCTACTTGTAACAAGTATCTCTGCAATTCTGATGCAGGCCATGTCTGGATCAGATTTTCAAATGCTCAGTACCTAGAGTGCTGGTCTCTGATTATTTCAGAATATCCCATATTTACAAGTGTTAACATAATATTGATTTTTTTTCTCTCCTATTTGTTGATGCATGGGACAAAATATGAATAATGACAAAGAAATTTAGTTAATTTTCTAAATACATTCAAATGTCTGAACGTTTTGTATTGTGTACGTAAAATATCTGTATGGACCACAAATCCTTTTCTCTTTCTTCACTCGTACATCCCATGTTTGATTTAGAGGCCATCAGAATATATCCTTAGTGTCATTCTTTTTTTTAAAATAAATTTTTATATATATTTATAAAATGTATTTCAGAGAGAAAGAGAGAGAAACATCAATCATGAGAGAGAATCATCTGCCTCCTGCATGCCCCTTACTGGGGATCGAGCCTATAACCCTGGTATGTGTCCTTGACTGGAATTGAACCTGGGACCCTTAAGTCCACAGGCGGATGCTCTATCCACTGACCCAAACTGGCCAGGGTTCCTTATGGTTCATTTTATGTGTACCATCACATGGGGTGCCAAGATATTTGGTAAACACTATTCAGAGTGTCTATGAGAATGATTCTGGATGAGATTAACATTTGAGTCCTTAAACTGAGTACAATTGATTGCTCTTCCCAATGTGGGTGGAGGCCTGACAAAAGGAAATGTTCTCTCTCTGTCTGACTGTTTTCAAGCTGGAACACATACTCTGCATGTAGACAGGAGCTTACTCCTCTGGCTCATCTGGTTTTCAGGCAGAGACTTGAACTGGAACCATGCCCCAGCTCCCCTGGGCTTCCAGCTTGCATACAGCGGGGCATCTTAGTCTCCATAATTACATGAAACAATTCCTTGTTATTTTCTATAGGTACATTGGTTCTGTTTCCCTAGTGAATGCTGACTAATGCAGTCACAAAAATCAACAAGGGAAAGAAAGAAGAGAAAAAGAATATTGCACAAATCTATCTAATGAGAGCATGGAGATGATTCATTATTTACCATGTGTTCTTTCTCCTCTCTTCTTCCTCCAACCTTGTCAAAATGCCCCAAAGTTACTTCTTAAACCTTTATTAAAATTCATTTCATATTTGGGCCAATAAACTATGTCTGCCTAAGGTAGTGATTAACTGTCCACATTTAAAGGTCTCCAATGGTAATTCCAGGGAAAAGAAACCTAATTAAATGTCACAGACCTTTTACTACCTCTCTGCTTGAAAAAGAATGCTATGAAGAGGGTTGCCTCAGGCTCTCCAAGGTAACTGGTCAATATGGATTGTAAAAGCTGATGGTAAATCTTTTATCTCTTATTTATTTAAGAAAATCCATATTTAGTCCACTGGCATTTATTTACATCTTTAAGTATGTTGATTTATGTATTAGGTTTATATTGGAATATTTACAGTTATTGAGGCATAGTCAAAATTTAAATATATGCCAAAATAGAGAAAAGTTCTTTCAGAGATCACTCTGAAGGGATGAAAATGCCTATTTAACAAGAGAATAATCTGTTGGCATTGAACGTCCTAAGCAGCTTTCATAGGGGTATAATAGCTACATCATTTTGGGATTAAAGTTGTAAAAAATTTCTAGAAGTTTCTGAGTGAGTAGAATAGACTCAGGGAAGATATAGGGAAGAATCTTTTGCATATAAGAAAAATTCAGCTAAAAGGAGTGAAAACTAAAAGGTAGAAGTTGGTTATTCATGATGCTGTTCTATTTGTAATGAATTTGATAATAAACTCTAGTAGTTAGCATGATGTTTCTTAGAAACCGTGACTGGGACTTTTCCTGTTGCCTCAGAGTTGCCCTGTACTGGGAGGAAGCACAAAGTTCTTGTGAACATCCTTAATTGGCACAAAATCAGTCACACAATCTAAAAGAATGTTTTGAGTGTCAAATGTAAAAAAAGAAAGAAAGAAAGAAAGAAAGAAAGAAAGAAAGAAAGAAAGAAAGAAAGAAAGAAAGAAAGAAAGAGGAAGGGAGGGAGGGAGGGAGGGAGGAAGGAAGGAAGGAAGGAAGGAAGGAAGGAAGGAAGGAAGGAAGGAAGGAAGGAAGGAAGGGAGCCAGGGATTTGGAGGCAGGGCTGGCTGGAGATGCTCTAAGACCCACAGGTTGAGAACAGCTGCTGTAGTGCCTAAGACCATTGGAAAACACAGATATTTACATTATAATTCATAACAGTAGCAAAATTACAGTTGTGAAGTAGCAACGAAAATAATTTTATGGTTGGGGGGTCACCACACTATGAGGAACTGTATTAAAGGGTCGTGACATTAAAAGGTTGAGAACCACTGCTCTAAGATAATCCTTCACACAAGGCAGCTGGCAGGTTTCTAAGCTGCACCCTCTGAAGCCCATGTGTGTGCTACCGTCTAGTGCATGGGAGAGTTTCCTAGGAGTGTGATGTGTGTATGCCCCCAAATTGGGAGAGAAAACTAAGAGAGTAGTGGCTGCTTCCGGTCTGCCAATTCCAGAAAGCGCTGGAAGGATGGCGGAACTACTCACATCAGCACAAAGAACGGGGAGGCTTGGGAGGAAAGGATAGTGGAGTCCTCCTTGGTGTTTTTTGGCTCTCCCCAATGGGTGAAAGAAGACCTCAGCAGTTCCTCTAGGTCCATTGAAGGGGAGGAAGGTTAATAAAGGGGGAAGCACATAAGCAATCAGAATGTAAACTGGCCAACAAAGATTATACCCCACCCAGGAACCTACATAAAAAAATGGAAGGGGCCCCTATAAATCTCCTTTGGGGCGATCCTCCACAAACCACCCTCATCATCCATGTGGGGAGCACCACAACCATAGATGCCTCCAGCAGCATGTGGGACCACTCTGAGCCAAACAAGAAGTCTTCCTCCCTGTCACCTATATGTAATCAATCTGCCCTCCCCATCTCCTTTTCTCCATTCCCAATTTTAGAAGAACTACTGGTAAACCTAGAAGAGGGAGCAGGAGCATGTATTCCTGAACCAAACCTTCCTATCCTCATCACCACATACACACACTACTCTACAAGGGCTCAGGAGGAAAGGGGTTACTTGATGACTAATAGGAGAGGAAATTAAACATTTAGAGTGAGTGGCTGAGTTATAATACCTAAAATTGACCTGAAATTATAGAAATCATTAAGGCTCATGTTGAAGGCAGTAATTGGAAAAAATAAAACTACTCTGTATTTAAATCCTGTCTCATTTGTATCCCTCAACATATTTAAAGAAATTCTCTGGTTTAAAAAATTAAATAAACTCCAGCTATTTGTCTCATAACGACTCTCTGAACTAAAACTATAATATAAAGTAACCTAGAGTGAGCAGTTCTGCCTTTAAACCATGCTATTGTTCATAATTTATACTAGTTTTTTTTTCAATAATACAATATTTGTATAAAAAGAGTACTATGTTTTCAAAGCATCAGAATAAAAGAATTAGTCATTCCTTCCGAGTTCTTATGCAGCAAAGAAATTAAGAAAATCGCTCAAGGTCATGTTTTAAGCCCAGTTTAGCCTATGCAGCAGTTCAAATAACAAAAGCCAGGCTGATGAAAAAGTATCAGTGAAACAGACAAAGACTCTGATACTCAATTGTTGTATTATCTATCAAGTAGGCAAATACATTCCTGGATTCTATGAACAGCGGTGTGCTGGGTTTAAAAGTGTTTCTTTTTAGCCTTCCATTCTTAGAATGCCAAAACTCTTTTACATTACCAACCAATATTGAAGAAAAGACTCGATTTTACTATGCACATATTCTTTTATAAATTTTCTCAAACTTAAATATGTTGAGACATTTGATGGAGAAAGGGGTTTAAAGGCCCACATTGCCAAATGAATGTACAGTGTGCATGTTTTGAATGTTTAGTTATTGGAAATTTGAAAAATTTATCTTCAGGGATCTCATTTTACTGTTTTGGAGATAGATGTGGCTGAAAATGTATTTCTATCTGATAGTGCTGAGGGCACTTACAAAAAAATTGAAAATTAAAAACAAATTCTAGTAGCAAGATAGTAAGGCATTTAAATGGTTCACAGTTAAAGATGTACATGAAATAGAAAAATTAAAAATCCTAGTTGAGCAGAATTGTATCTCAAGGAATAACTATTCACTTTCCGTTACTGAAGCAGTAAAGCCAAATGGTGAATGGGTATGGCTGGGACTAAAGAGATGATTTGCCAAGAAGAGACAGGAAAAATTCAGTATTCTTTTCCTAGCCTCAACTCCACTTAGAATTTACCTTTCCATTTAAGTCCAGGGAAGCCTCTTCAATATTCTCCAACCCCAGTTGCAAAGGGCTTTCACAGACATTGGGGATCCAGAAAGTTCATATTTGCATCAGAAAGCCACTCTTTCAAAGTTTCAACTTGCACAAATTAGCACATTTTCTAAGGAGAAGAGAACTATCCAGAGCAATGAAAGACCACTGACAAAGTCAAGGTACTAAAGCACAATATCTTTGCATTTTATTTTATTCTTTTAAAAATATATTTCTTAATTGATTTCATAGAGGAAGGGAGAGAGATAGAAACATCAATGATGAGAGAGAATCATTGATCAGCTGACTTCTTCAGGCACCTTACTGGGGATTGAGCCCACAACCTGGGCTTGTGCTCTTGGCCAGAATCGAACCTGAGACCCTTCAGTCTACAGACTGATGCTTTATCCACTGAGCCAAACTGGCCAGGACAATATCTTTGAATTTTAAAGATCCAATCTGAAATCAGAGTTCTTTGCAATTAGTCCAGTATCTCCAAACCAGAAACAATCCAGATCAGCCTGGGGAAATCATTCAGTGTGGGATATAGATATGAGTAAGAGTCAAGAACCAGGGCAATCAAATACCAAAGATGTTGAATACAAACTAAGACAGAGATGGTCCTATACTATTTTTGTTGATATCACAGATAAGTAAATGAAAAGGGATTAGTAATTAATGCTAGAATAGTTTCTGATGTTGTAATTGGATATCTATAAATATACTTAAATTGATGGCTGTAAATACAATAGAGCACATTCTATACTTCAGGGCTTTTCAGTGGAGTTTCTTTCCTTATAAAATTCTAATTGAAAAAAAATCACTTCAATTATTATACTAATTTCTTCTTCTTCTTCTTCTTCTTCTTCTTCTTCTTCTTCTTCTTCTTCTTCTTCTCCTTCTCCTTCTCCTTCTCCTTCTCCTTCTTCTTCTTCTTTGGTATATCATAGCTACATAGACTAAGCTTGAATTTTTCATCCACTTTTACAGTTACATTACTAGGTTCTGGGAGATGGAATATAAGAGGAAATGGAATATGGAATTTAAGAGTTCCGGATATAAAAGGTTGGACCCTATTTTTTCCCACCTGCTGCTTGGATTGTAGATGAGGTATGAGTCATGATAAACCAATCAGGGCAAGTTCTTAGTATTTCCAGAGAACTAGGAAGAAGGGATCTGAGGCTTTGACATTGTGAAGCTGATATACTAGCCTTAGTATGCTTAAATCTGAGCTGCTTATATAAAAACTAGAGGCCCAGTGTGCAATATCACGTGAGACCCAGGTCCACCATGCTGGCACTGCCACACCAGGCAGATCGCAAGACCCAGACTGACTCTCACATCTATCAGTCTAAAGATAGATTTAGCACTGAACAAAATATGCCAGGTCCTTGATTTTAATAGAGTGAGGGATATCAGGTAATATTAACATAATTAAAATTACATTTAAAGTAATATCTCATAACTACAAATGCTATAATCAAAATAGCTCAAAGTAATATACTAGTGAGGTGTTAGGTGTGTTGGGGGGCTACTTTTAATGAGTTAATTATAGCAGCTTCTGTGAGAAGGTGACAAGATAAGGTCAGAATGATAAGAAGGATTTAAATATTAAAATATATGTAAGAAGAGTGTTTTGGCAGAAGGGCAAGCCTATGCCAAAGCCTTAAGCTAAGAGTAAGCTTAGAGTTGCTAAAGGGAGTCTTAGTTTGCTAAAATAACAAATAGTCTGGTTAGTGTGGCTCAATGGTTGAGCATCAACTTCTGAATCAGGAGGTCATGGTTAGATTTGCAGTCAGGGCACATGCCCAGGTTGCAGCTTGAATCCCAGTGGGAAATATGCAGGAGGCAGCTAATCAATGATTTTATCTCATCATTGATGTTTCTCTCTCTCTCTCTCCTTTTCCCTCTCTGAAATCAACAAGAATTTATTTTTTAAAGAAGATAATAAGCAAAAGGACCTGTAGAAAAATCTCCGGTCAGAGAGACACACAGGTATTTGGTCATACATTATTTTGCAAACAGGATAAGAAGTTTCCATTTTCATGTAATTACAGTGGGGAGCTATTAAAAAGCTTCAAAGAGAATGGTGATATGTTCTGATTTTAATCTATTTAATCCAACTGTTATAGAAGCAGGAAATAAGTGTGAAAAACAACAACAATAAATAATGCTATGTGTTTACCAAAATACAATTTTCCCCTCTTGGCTATATATGGAGTCTATATTATAGAGTAAACCTTGCAGGTAGGTGCAGCCACGTGACCAAGTTCTGGCCAATGGGGTGTGAGTGGAAATGATATAGGCCTCTTTAAGGCCAAAACACTAAAATGTCTCCTTTAAATCTCCTTGACTTCTCTCTTTCCTAACCTGCTGGTTGGATGCTGCACTTTGAGGACTTAGGTGATAGTGGAGCCACTCCTCTAAGAAACTGAGACCCAGAATGACTGCATGGAGCAGAGCCTTCCTGGTAGAAATAATCCTTTATTATGGTAAGTCACTAAAGTTTGAGTATTGTTTGCTGAAGCAGTCAGCCTAGAGGCCCAGTGTGCAATATCACGTGAGAGATCGTGCAGTGTCTCCCCACCCGCAGCCAGCTCGGCCCAGAAATGGGAAGGCTACAACTAGACACCAAGCAGGGCACTGCTGCTGCCATGTGGAGTTTAAAACTACGGCGAAACCGGACCTGCCGGAGACGCTGCCGCCGGGAATGAGGGAAGCCAGACCTCGCTCTGCACTGGGGCCCAAGGACTGGGCCAGCGCGCCAGCCATGGGAACCAGGGAGCTGATATGGAACCTTCGGTGCCTGGCCACAACCATCCTGAGGAGCTGTCTCCCAGCCTGCGGCCAGCTGGGCCCAGTTTCCGCACGCACCTTATTGGTGGGGAGCTGGCTCGGCGCCTTCCCTTTGTGCCCCAGCGAGTCTTTCCGCTGCCACCGCCAGCAGCCAGCTCCAAAGCTTATGCCACTACCGCCATGTGGATTTTAATACTACAGGGGAAATTGAGACACGGGAGCTACCGTCGCTGCCGCCCCTGCTGCTGCCCCCGAGAATGGGAATCCACCGAAATCAGAGCTCACTACGCCCCTGGCTCAGAGAGAGTGTGGCTTCAGAAATTAGCCTCTGCGTCCTCAGCAGCTCTGCTTCCACACCAAAGGAGACACCATTGAGGGGGAATATTCCGTCCTCAGCCATCTCAGCCCACCCACAACCTTCCCAGCACACCCACCGTGCGGGTGGGGAGCCGGCATGGCACCTTCCGTTAGTGGCCCCGGTGAGTCCTCCCTCAGCCGCCGCATGGCCGGGCCGAAGCTCCCGCCACTGCCACCATGTGAACTTTAAAACTACAGTGGAAATTGAACCACAGGAGCAACTGTCGCTGCCGCACCAGCCACCGCTATCTGCCACCAACGCTGCAAATAAAGGAAATCCACCGAGAACAGAGCTCACTACGCCCTGGGCTCAGAGAGTTGGCGGCCTCAGAACTTAGCCTCAGCGTCCTCAGCTGCTCCGCTTCCGCACCAAACAAGACACCTTTGAGGGCGGTCTACCTGCCTGCAGCCATCTCAGCCCGCCTGCAACCGTCCCAGCCTGCCTGCTGTGCTAGCAAGGAGCTAGCGCGGCCCCCCCAATA
Organism: Vespertilio murinus; assembly: GCA_963924515.1. NCBI lineage: Eukaryota > Metazoa > Chordata > Mammalia > Chiroptera > Vespertilionidae > Vespertilio > Vespertilio murinus. The sequence continues at coordinate 126,140,556 of OZ004705.1, read as the reverse complement.
TGAGACCCTAGCACCCAAGAGGGGTCGTGTGCCCTGGGTGAGGCATATGTCCAGGGGGCCGTGTGCCCCGGGTGAGCCGTGTGTCCCAGGGGGCCCTGTGCCCCGAGTGAGCAGTGTGTCCCTAGGGAAGCAGTGGGACCCAGGGGGAGGGGCGGTGAGAGCCAGAGGAGGAGTGGTCTCTATTCGGGTGGTCCTGAGATAGCCACCATAAAACAAGCAGACTGCCAAACGAGGAGCGGATTCTATTCATGAGATCCTGAGATAGTCACCATAAAACAAGCAGATTGTCAAATGACAGCAGGGAGGGGAAGGAGAGCTGGGGGGAGATAAGAGAATAACCGAAGGACTGGTATCCATGAATACAACCAACGAACACAGAACTCTGGGGAGGGACGGCATGAATGGGATGGGGGGGGGGGGCAATGGTAAGATATGTACACATATAATACCTTAATAAAATTCATGTGAGAAAAAAAATAAAAATAAATAAATAAAATAAAATTCTATCCCTAAGAGAATAATGGCTACCACCCAATTGTCAAAGAAAAGAACAAGACAGGAGGACTGGAAACCTCTTAAGCACAGCTAAATAGATTGTCCAGATTGTTTGTGAGATTGTAAGAAGAAGAAAAAAGAAAAATGGCCCCTAAAGTATAATTCCATTTACTACACTGTCAGTTTAGGTCACTGAGAAAGAATTAAGTTAGTTGCAAAAGTTAATCCAAGAGGCATAAACAGAAACAAAAAACAACTGGCTAACAATTAAGAAAAGTGTATTATTATCACTATCTAAATTTAAGACAAGCTATTTTGGAAAAAAAAAAAAAAACCTTAGTAGTTCCACCATAACTATTGTTAATGCTTACACTCTTCTATAAACTATCCAACAAAACTTATTTTTTGGGGAGGGTTAATTTGGTAAGAGAAAATGCCATATCTCTGCTTTAATTTTCACTCCTGTAAATAATAGTATATTACACATTTATCCTCCTATTTTCTACCCTACCCATTATATTGAGCTCTTATAACTATCTGGGCATATCCTTGGGCTTTGTTTTCAAATACCAACCTTTGTGTCTGTGTTAAAGAGTACTATTTTCCTATCTAAACGTTCATTTTCCCTCTTAGAATCCCTCATTTTTAGCTATGCTTAAGGTCACTTGAAATCAGACATTTCCCAGCCTCCACTGTAGCTAAGCATGGTCATGCGACTCAATGTTAGGCAAATTTCTTCAATAGACAGTTGTATGGACTCTTCACCCACTTCTTCCATCTCGATACTTAAGACATTGATATGGTGCATGAATCTCCCTCTTGGACCACAAGACCAAGGGCACCCTCTCTAACCAGCTTCCATGAAGCACACTGGGTTCCAGATGGCAGGACAGTCACTATGCCAGCCCTCGACTGTCCACCTCCCAACTTTTAAGTGAGACAAGAACCTATTTCTATTTTCTTTAAATTGCTACTTTACATATTTCTGTCCCTCATAACTCAGCATAATCTTAATTAATATAGGCACTAAATTCAACTATTTTCAAATAAATGTTAGTTTTGAGAGACTCCTTGCATGCAAGGTAGTTGTCAGAAGAAATGAAGAAATAAATTTATTTTTTAAACATTCCAGATTGAATATCTTGGCCTGATTCTTTCTTGATGACTCTTCTTTTTCCATCCTATCCCTCCCCATTCTTCTCTTGCTTCACCATCACTTTCCCATTCTGGACATCTGTACCTGCTTTTCTACTAGCCCAACTGGCCCCTTTGAAGGAACTAGAAAGAGGCCATCCTCAGAGAGGCTGCAATTCCACTGGCTCCTACCCTGGCAAGAAGGCCGGTTGTAGGAATCTGAAAAAGGCATCCCTTCTTCCAGGTGGGCCCATCCCCACACGGAGCATATGGTTTGGCACGCAGAACCTGGGCTGGGCTTCAATCGCTATTCACTCACTTGGCTGGGTGCCCTTGTGCAATGAACTATAAGCCTATGTTTGCAGGCAGGCGGTCCTTTATTAGCAGGCTCAGTTCACCTACACCTCTGATGCGAAGAAGTATGTGAGAGTCCCCACAGTTCACAGCACAGTCACTTGGATTCAACATCAAATGTCATTCTTGTTATTGGTTTTCCGGGCCTAAAAAAGGCCTCTCTTTGCTTACCATATTTTTTGGACCATAAGACGCACTTTTTCTTCACCAAATATGCAGTCCCCAGGGACACGGAAGGTCCCGGGGGACCCGCTGCCGCTCTGCAACTCGGACCATAAGACGCAGGCACTACTTCTATTCGGACCATAAGACACAGGCACTTTTCCTCCCACTATATGGTGAAGAAAATGTGCGTCTTATGGTCCGAAAAATACGGTATCTTATTTGGTTTTAGTCCAGAGTCCTACTGAGATTCATTTGTTGCCTTGCATATATCTACTTACTGACACTGTTTTCTGGTAGTTCCTATGACCTGCGATGGCCTATCTAGTTATTTATTTTGATTTTCTGAGCCCTAAGTATATATTTGGTTCTTATCATATCTACTCTCATCTTCCTTTTGTGCTGATATCTTATAGACAAGTGTTGGCCAGGGAAACAGATAGTAACAAAATTAACTGGAAAATTAATTAAATTGGCTGACTATTCCATCAACCATTAGTAAAATATTTTCATCACAGACATGACTCTTAAAAACATTCTTCACATTTAAACTGTAAGGGAGAAAAATTGAAATATTCAATACCAGGATTTCTCTATGTACTTTAGGGGGTGCAGCTTCATTTCCTTTATGAGCTTTCTTCCTTCCAATTTCTCAGACTTGGTAGTATAGTATACACTACATTTTGTTAGCAATTCTAATTGTCATACTACTCTCCTTACCAACATAACCAGAGACTCTTGTCATTAACCAAATTATATCCTTAAGACTTTTTGTGCATTCTTTTTCCAGAGTGCTCACATATACATTTAAACTTTGTTAGCACAGAACATAATCTAAAACAAAACCAAAGCTAGACCTCTCTGTCATTTCCAACTAGATGCCCTTGCTGTTAACAATGGAACTCATGCTATTATTATTTCCCCACTTATAACCCTGCAGTGTTGTTTCTGTATCCTTCACTTGCTTCTTTTCTTGCTCAAAATGCAAAGAACATATATGATGTCAAGTTTGAGATTGATGCTTCACATTAAGGATAATGTGACCATAAAAGCATTCTAAATAGTATAAGCTCCTTGCTAGGTTTTTCTTTTCTTTTGTTTGCTGGATGAAAAAAAAATGAGTTTGATTAAATAAGAATGCTTGATTGCAAAATTAAAGAGATTCCCTGGAGTTTGCTCAGGGGAACAATGTCACCTCAGTACTCTTGGCACTTGCTCCCTGTGCCAGCCTAGGGCAGTGACCTAATGCAATCCCCTGACTTCTGAGCGACACTTCTTAGTGCTGGGCCAAAGGCTAGCATCACTAAGTGTGAATGGAGAGCAAAAATAGAGAGTGGAAGGGAGGGAGAGAGACAGAGAGCTGAAACATTCTTATGCTTCAACTCTTTGATGATCTCTCCCTGGCATTTCCAGCGTTGATTTACACTGCCCTAAATATTTCTATTTCTATCCAACTAAGCTCTGCATCCCATGGAATCTTTTAACCCCTGACTGATTTCTACATGGAATTCAAGCTCTTGGTCATTGTCACTAAGCCTGTCCTCTGAGCTTTGCCTTGCCCCTGAGCTGCTATCTCACTTGATCAGCCAGAAGGTTGGTCCAGGCCACTCCTGGTCAGTACTGGCTCCTGATGCTCATTATGATGGAATCCTGACTGTAGAAAAGCCCAGAGAGAGAAGGAGAAGGAGAAAGAAAAAGATGTCTAATTGGCTATTTCAGCTTATTACCAAAATGAAGATTAAGATGACTTAAAACTCAGTGGCATAGAGGCCTTCTAAATGAGGGAGGCCGGTGGAGGGTAAGCCCAGTAGGTGAACCCAGGCATGACTCCCGGCCTACCACTTGCTTTGGGGTACCTTGGGCTGGTTTCTTAACCCCACGTGTCTCAGTTACCTTATTTTTATTTTTATTTTTTAAAAAATATATTTGATTGATTTTTCACAGAGAGGAAGGGAGAGAGATAGAGAGCTAGAAACACCAATGAGAGAGAATCATTGGTCAGCTGCCTCCTGCAACCAAGGTACATGCCCTTGACCGGAATCGAACCTGGGACCCTTGAGTCCACAGACCAATGCTCTATTCACTGAGCCAAAATGGTTTTGGCTCAGTTACCTTATTTTTAAAATGATCATGATATCTGCCTTAGAGACCTGTTAGGATTACAGGAGATGTCCTTGATCCACATACAATAGTGCCGGCCCTTGGCATACATTCTGTAACTGGCATCTTGACATTTTAAAAGCCATTCACACTCACCCACAGGTTCAAAAACCCCAATCTTGGGCTCCCAGGAATTTTCATTGAGGTTTTGTTCAAAAGCAGCTAAGAACAGATTGTTATATGTTTTCAAGTACAGAGCACATATAGTCCTTTGCCTCTCAGTATTTTCTTTTAATTTTCCTTTACTTAATTCAGACCTCTGCTCAAATGTTGCCTCCTTAGAGAAAACTCTTTGATTATCTCCTATAAAATGGCACTTCCCATCAGTTTCTTTCCTCTTGATTTGTTTTTCTTTATATCACTTGTAACCAGATATTCTATCATATGCAGTAGTTTCTCACTTAAACATTTTCAATAGGTTCTTGGAAACTGTGAGTCTAAGGAAATGCATATAGAAAAACCAATTTTACCACAGGCTCATGGATAGACACAAGAGTTGAGTTCCTACAGCATATTGCTGGTCACAAAAACATTACCAATGTCTCTGTAAAGACCCCAAACACGTCTAATATTAAATACTGAAATAAATGTGAGCCATACATACATCTAAGAAAGATGAAGAGAAGCAAGTGAGATAACTGTTTTCTGACCTGTTTATTCCAGAGCAGGGTCATGGGTGACCAGACCCCATCTGCCAGCTCAGGGTGCCAGGTGGGAACCCACCCTGGATAGGATGCCCTCCCACCGCAGGGCCACTCACACACACCCGCATTCACTCACCCTGGGGCAGCATGCACATGCCAATTCACAGCACTTTTGGGGGATGTGGGAGGAAACTGGAGTCTCTGGAGAAAACCCACCCAGGCATGAGGAGAACGTATAAACTTACACAGACAGTGGCCCTAGCCTGGAATTGATTTTTCCCCCCATCGATGTTATAAAGAAAACAACATTATGGGAGGACCTGGTGTGTAGATATTTGTGACTGGTAGTGGTGACGGGCTTCACCAGTGTCTCATGAAGGAAAAGACGTTGGTTTTTTGCTGTATCTGTAGTACTATACAAGTGTCTGAAATGGCCCTGGCCTGTTTTAATCAGTAGTTAGAGCATTGGCCTGTGGACTGAAGAGTCCAAGTTTGATTCCCAGTCAAGGGAATGCTTCTCTCTGTCCCTCTCCCTCCCTTCCACTCTCTCTAAAAAATGCAATGGAAAAAAGTCCTTGCCGAAACCGGTTTGGCTCAGTGGTAGAGCGTCGGTCTGTGGAATGAAGGGTCCCGGGTTCTATTCCGGCCAAGGACATGTACATTGGTTGCAGGCACATCCCTGGTAGGGGGTGTGCAGGAGGCGGCTGGTTGATGTTTATCTCTCATTGACATTTCTAGCTCTCTATCTCTCTCCCTTCCTCTCTGTAAAATATCAATAAAATATATTTTACAATAAAAAAGTCCTTGGGTGAGGATTAACAACAACGGCAAAGAATATTGGATTAAGTTATATTTCCATTTCAAAAACTGATGATTTTTAAAATCTCATAGGCATTGAAATGAAGAAACCTGAAAATTTCTGTGAAAATTTGTAGATTTCATCATCTTTCCTATCATAAAATCTTAAACCACTTTAATTAAAAAGTTTCTAATCTTGTCTTGGTTTTGCATTGTCTGCCATTCTTTTATTTTTCTAATTTATCTTTACTATTGAAAGTATTACAGATGCCCCTTCTTCCGCAGCCCCATTGTTCCTCTTGTCCCACTCCTGCCTCCTCCCCATTCTTCATATAAACAATTTATATCCTATGTAAAGTTAGGGGGAATCCCTCACTCAGTGGCTCTGTTTTTCCAGAACATGGCCTTACTCAAGCACACACTTGAATATTTCCAGGTGACTGAGTTTTAAAGAACTGTTCCTATGGCAGAAAAAAAAAGAAAGAAAGAAAGAAAGAAAGAAAGAAAGAAAGAAAGAAAGAAAGAAAGAAAGGAAGGAAGAAAGGAAGACAGAAAGAAAAGAAAAACAAAAATCCAGAATATTTACATTCCAAGTTTACCAATGAATACTTTCTGCAACTGGCTCTGACAATTATTTTCATAAATAGGAAAGTCAATGAAAAAGGAACAAATCTAAAGAAATGCTGAATTAGCACTTTTAACTAGCACTTCTAATTTCATCCTAATGAAATTCCACAAAGGTCTTTCTAAACTACTGGGGAAAATGGGCTAAAGGTAATTTTAGTATGTTCTTTATTCTTCATTGACGGGCATTAAGTCATACCAATGGGTAACAGTTCTACCATTTAATTAATATCTCCCCCTTTTAAGAATTCACCCTGAACAATATGATGTCCCAGTGGACTTTCAATTGTTAAGAATAAGGCAAACCCCCAAATTCAGGGGTCCTGGTAGAACACAAAACATACTGCAAAGCCAGGCAGCAAGGCAAATGCCTTCACTCCTGCAGGAGGGTAAGCAGCACGTGATCTGGAAGCACAGGCACACCAAACAGGTGGTCTGCTCGGCTTTTTAATCCTGGCACAAGTGACCTGTCCCTCACTCTTGATTGGAGCCCAGATGCACAGTCTTTCTCGACTGACTAATTCAAAGGAAGGGGTTGTCCTTTGCCATTTCAAGATGGTGGCCCCTAGGGGAGTTGCAAGTCATATGGCCAAAATGATGGCTGCCACGTCACACAGTTCTAAATGGTGGCTGGGTGAACTGTTCTTTGACCCAAAAGATTACTTGTTTATTCTGACACCATCATGAAGAACCAATCCCTTGTATCTTTGTTGTAGCACTCTACTCTGTATATAACTATATATGCTATTATGTAAAGCCATATGTCACCTCATAGCATCCATCCTATTGCATACCAGTTTCAATTGGCATTTCTGCTTACTATATCTGATTGTGAGTTCCTTGAAGACGGGGATCGTGTCTTAATTATTTTTGTCCTTCCAGAGGCTCAGGCAGTTCTTGTTGCAGTTGATAATACATGTGCTTCGAATGCTGAATGAGGGAGTTAATGTGCAATGTACTAATATAAGGAACGCATAATGGTGCTTGAGGGGAGAAGTACTACAAGCAATCATGGGCTTTCCACTTTAGAGTGGAAATGTCTAAGTGAAAATAAGACTTGAGCTGAATCTAGTCACATCCGGGGGTATAAAGAGTGTCTTTAAATAGGAAAGCTCCAAATAAAGCTGCATTTAGAATGATGCTCTTGTTAAAATTATGAATTGATACCAAACACTTGATTCTAATAGCTAGACAGTTTTATTTATTTTACTTTTTTAGAAATTTTATTTGATTCAAATAGGAAGGAAGAGGGAGAGAGAGATAGAAACATCAAGCTGAGAGAAAATCATTGATTGGTTGCCTCCTGCACGACCCCTATTGGCGATCAAGCCTGCAATCCTGGTATGTGCCCTTGACTGGAATTGAACCCAGGGCCCTTTAGTCTATAGTCTGACACTCTATCCACTGAGCTAAACTGGCTAGAGCTAGCTGGACAATTTTATTTCATTTTTAAAATATATTTTATTGATTTTTTACAGAGAGAAAGGGAGAGGGATAGAGAATTCAAAACATTGATCAGCTGCCTCCTGCAACCAAGGTACATGGCCTTGACCAGAATTGAACCTGGAATCCTTCAGTCCATAGGCTGAAACTCTGCAATTTTGATATTGATTCCTATTGCCTGCTTTGTAAGCATCTTGATATGCAACATCTTTATAAGCAGTCCAAAATGAAAATAAAAATTGTCAAAGTAAGTGAAGTAGTCCCCATAGAAAAGACACTTTACATAACAAAATGAAAATACTCATTTGTACTAAGGATTTGAACTCAGGAAGAAGATTTAACAGAAGAAAAACAAGATATTTTAAAAACAACAACAACATTCAAATATGCCAATATCAAGAACCTACCTGCACCCAGGTGGTAAGTCATTACTTATGTTCTTTACATTTATAATTAATAAAACCAGAATAGGAAGAGTACCTGATAAGCCCAAAGGAGCGATTCTATAGCAACTTATTGTTAATTCTCGCTCCATGGAACTTGCCAGCATTTCGAGTCCCTGCCCATTTTGAGGAAAGCATAACGTTGTTCCTTTTCATTTTGCAGTAGGTAAAGAGGTTGTAAACCCTGACAAATCGCCCCTGCATTTTCATTTATGACACCCCGGTGCCATAGAAGTAAAGCTGTGAATTTCCAGAAAGGAACTCCAGGCTCTAGAAGGGGTTTGAGTCATTGCCTGGGAAATGGGGTCCTGCACGCTCTGGTGCAATTTCTCAGATGATGTATGGCCATGCGGAGTGTACGGCCCCATGCCAGCGGAAGCAGTGACAGTCCTGCTCGCTGCCAGGCTTTGGTGTGCAGCTGAGTGTGGCCCCTTTCCGGTCCACTTTTCATTTTACACTGTCGGGGAACACCCCACACTCCTTGTAGATCAGGGACTGGGAGGCTATGCCCCACAGAAGCACTGCTTCCTGCTCTTTGTTCGGCAGCTTCGCTACACCTTCTCAGGTTTGCTTTTTCTGGGACAGAATGCTTAGTCCTAGGTAAGGACCTTGTTTTAAATAGCTCCATCCAGCTCCATGGCCTGTGGTGAAAGCTGGGTCAGCATCCTTAAATCAGCTGTTAGGATTTTTCTCAGTGGAAGGAAAAGAAGGAAAACAGAAAAAAGAAGTGAGTGGGAAGAGAGGCAGCACTTGGTACTGAGCACAGTGCCACTCTTCAAAAGGGCAAAAAAAGAGCAGATTCTTCCCACACATATACCTATATTTTCAACCTCTATTAAAGAAGAATGCGGAAGTGCCATTTCAAGCACATCCAGTTAGTTGGACACATATTTTGCTTTGCACACAGATGTTTGGCATCTGACAGAAAGTCTGTAATAGGGACATGGATTTATAAAGTAGAATTGCCCAAAATAAGCTTCTTTTTAATCTCCACAACATCACTCCCTATAACATCCCATAAGGCATCAGTGTCTATTATTGTATTTCTGTGTATTTCCAGGCACATATTCTCAGGAATCCATGGCATGCATTAATATATATTTTAAGGTATTTTCTTTGCAGAAAACCCAAAATGAAACATTCATCAGAGCCATATGTGCTTAGAAGTTATGCAGAGTCTTATCAAAACTTTTACTCCTGCCCTACCAGGTTTGGCTCAATGGATAGAGCATCAGCCCCCGCACTGGAGAGAGAGGAAGAATTGTAATATCTGATGATTTCCCCCCAGGCAGTCCTTGTTTCTCTTTGATTCAGCAGGACAGACAGCTGATGTGCATCATGGGATTTTTGTCAGGCTACCAGAAATGGCAGCATCCTGACTTTGCATGATTAATGAAGTGTATTCTGGTTTGACACTGACTTTATATAAGACAGTGTCTCTCCCTCAAGATTCATTAATCAACTCCTGTGGTTCCTGAGTGTGAGATCTGACAGTGTTCTGCTTAGTCCTCTCTATTCACCAGCCATCTTCTTCCCAGTCACTCAGTGCCTTTTTGGTCTTAACCATCATGCATGCAAATGTCACCAGAGTCCAGGGAAAGTAATAACATGCACTTGGCACTTTCTCTTGGATGAATGTTTCTTTATTTGGAAAGATAGTTGTTTCTAGATGGGCGAACATAGTGTTGAAGATGCATGGTCAAAGCCAAGCCTTTCAAATGGCAGCTGAGAGGCTACCAATTAAATGCATCAATACATGAGCACGTTCATAGTGGAGAAAAACAGGCAGTTGTGTAATAATTACTGCTTGAAGAGTGATGGAATGCCTCCTTTACTTATATTGTGAACAAGCTATTCACTTAAAAAATATATATAGTACATTGAATTTACTGGGGTGACATTGGTTAATAAAACCATGAAGGTTTCAAGTGTATAACTCTATAACACAGTGTTTCCCAAAGTGTGGTACGCGTACCCCCAGAGGTACGGGAAGAGTTTGGTGGGGGTACGCGTTGCACCGGAGTTTGGTGGGGATATGCACTGCATCATGCTTAGCTGTGCCTAATTCTACGTTCTCATGAGTCAAGTCAAGACAGTCTTGTGAGGAGTGAGATGGTCCGGTGTGCAAATAAATGTTATTTATAATATAAATTTTATTTATATTTTATTATGAATAATTTATTTTTTGTTTATTATTATTTTGTGTATGTACCAAAAAATAATAAATAAATATATTTTGATTGTTATTAAAATACATCAATTTTTTTGACGCGGGGTACTCAGCGTTACGAAAATTAAAGAAGGGGTACACATATGTCAAAAGTTTGGGAAACACTGCGTATAACACATCCTCTGCATACTGCCTTGCATGTTTATACAGCCATGCATGTTTATACACCGCCCAAGGTCATCTCTTTCCGCCACCATTTATTCCACCTTTGCCCTCTTCCACCTCCCCACCCCCTTTTTCTTTTCCTCTGGCAATCAGTACACTCTAACATTTTAACACCATCTATAAAGTCATTATATAATCTAAGTGGACAATGTAACAACTGTAACTGTCTGTATATTGAGTTTAAATTACTCATATGTGGTTTCCTGCATAATGCTCCATGCAGTGTATTTAGGAAGAAATATTAGGTGTCTGCTCAGTAAGCCTGGGGTCCATGTTGCTCATGTATTTTCTCCCAGTGGATGCTTTGTAAAAATAAAATGTATAAGAGAGAGAGAGAAAGAGAGAGAGAGAGAGAGAGAGAGAGAGAGAGAGAGAGAGAGAGAGAGAGGAGAAAGAGGGAGAAAAGGAGAAAGAGAGAGAGAAGCAATTTAACAATTTTTTTTTTCAACTCCAAAGGGAGTTCCCCAGAGACATCCAGCTTAATATTTTTCAAACTTTGTACCATAAAGCATTAGCCTTTCTAGGTCACTGTATTGCATCTGAGCCATCTGAGCTTTAGATTAAAACATAAATACCTAAAGCCTTCACTTCCATGCTTTTTAAAAGCTGATGAAAACAGTCATTTCTCTTCACCACTTCAATGTGTTTATTTATATGAGAAAGGACACTTTGAAAAATACGGCATAAAAGAAGTCACACAGAGAATAAAGGAAGAGTAAACCAATTTACATGTTTCCATTTTTCTTTCATTTCTATTTATTCATTGCTTCTCCTATGATTCTTTTCCAATTAAAGAGAAAGAAATTGACCATCCCAAGCTAATGGTTAAATAAATACTAAAATATAAAAGGTAGTTGTAAGTCTAACATCTCTCATAGTATCCATTCCATTACTGGTCCACAACAGATAACTGGTAAATATTGATTCTCTGATCCTGAGTCCAATGCATAGACCTTTATTATCTAGTCTACCCAGTGAACCACAATACCAGTTGTTTGGGAACAAACCTTCCTTGACTTCCAGTGTGCCTGTTGACAACGTAGGGTCACTATGGTCCACATTTTATTTTCTCCTTGAAAGGCAGGAGGTACACACATGGAAACTATGTTTTCCAGAATCTATACTAGCAGGGTTAGTGGAGTCTATAAATCAGAGAGACTTTCAAGATATCTGGGAGGTAAAAGAAGAATAAAAGATATACTTGTGTTATTCAGCTAAAGCAAGACCTGTGTGTTTTGTCAGATATGATATATCCATTGTGGAGACAGAACACTACTCGTCCTGTGGGTTCTGATATCCTGGAAGCTTGTGAAAATCCTCCTTGTCCTTCATCCTCTAGCCCTTCTAAGGATTTTGAAGCTCCTGATTCCCTGTATTGAATCTCCTCTGGCTTGAAATACCCATTTTCTTAATGGAACCTATTGATATACTCAGACTGGAGGGAGGAGAGAAATTGAGAGATGGAGGTTCACCACATGAATCCACGCTCTGTAGGCAAGTCTACTAGACACATGGCCATAAAGTAAAAGAACTAACGCCATGGGAAACATACTGAGTGGGAGATAATTAAAACACAACACCAACCAGCTGAGTGATCTTGTATAAATTATTACCTCAGTGTTCTCCTCTGAAAAATGTAATTGTTGGCATTAATTACCTCTTAGGATTCTGTTCGTTAGTGCATTAGTATTTGCAAAATTCATAGGACAAGGAATGACACATGGCTAGCACTTTATGATTTTTGTTAAACGAATCGTGAATTTAAAAATATACACATAGCCCTATACTGTTTGGTTCAGTGGATAGAGCATTGACCTGAGGACTGAAGAGTCCCAGGTTTGATTCCCGTCAAGGGCATGTACCTTGATTGTAGGCACACCCTCAGTTGGGGGTGTGCAGGAGGTGGCTGATCAATGTTACTAACTCTCTATACCTCTCCCTTCCTCTCTGTAAAAAAATCAATAAAATATATTTTAAAAAATAAAAATCAATAAAAATACACACATAGATATTTCCTTAAAAGCAGTCTTCTTGGGAAGTGAGACACTAATTCCAATGCTCCAACCATTCCTGGAATGTGGACTTTTTGGGAATTGTGGCAACACCCTGAGACAATAATTTTTGACCCTGACCTATTCTGCTTTTCTGTGTAGGACACTCCCAAGCCCCAGTATCTCTAAAGTCCTTTGCAGTTTGGGCTGACAAACTGTATTATGTTCTTTGGTGATTCTCCTTGTTCCTGTGCTTTACTTCTGAATCACCAAGGACCGTTCATACAAATCTAAGAGCCCTCCCAAAGGATGAAGCGTTGCTACCCTCAAAGGCATTCAAAGCAATGTTGCCAAAACTCCGAGGGATCCAACTGAGCAGCTGCAAGTGCAACCTGGACAATGGCACTGCCACGGGCCCAAGCTTGCAGCCTCCCAGAATAACTTGAAAAGGACAGACCTCTTTGGCTGATGTATTTAAAGAAAAAATCATTTTTCTGCTTTAAAATAAGCCCATGAGTATGTGATGGTTGTCCTTCAGAAATTTTCAGGGTTTTCCATCAGAATAGAGAATAGCAAAACACAACACAACAGCAGTAATAATAGAAACCCAAAATAATAGCACAAAATAGCTTCAAGGACAGAAAATATAAGCTACAGGATCGTGATGGTCTGCCTTTCTCTGTTGCTCTTGTTGGCAGCTGGTGAAGGTCGCCATGGCTGCCTTGTTAGGCAGACTTATAGTTAAAAGTTCCATCTGGGGAAATGTGATTTCAAAAAGCAGGACTCCTGTTTCCTGGTAAGCCAGTGTTTGCCCTTGTGTGCTTTCCCTGGCAGACGTAGTTGAGTTTTGCAAAGTTGAGACATGCTTTTTGTTGCTGGCAGATGCCAACCAGGGGAGAAACAGGACAAAATAATTTGTCCTGTTTTTTTTTTCTCGTAGGTGCAAGTAGTTTCCCTCTGGTTCCTTAGTGTTTCAGTAATCAGTTGAGAAATTCAGCAAAAACATGGAAAGTAATGTCTCCAGGTGTTTACATTAACCCAGAACGAAAGCTTTCTGTGGTTATCCTGGAGCCTGAAACAGCGGTGTGCAACTGGCTTTTGGATTGAGCTTTTGAAGGTAGAGTTTCCTGAGAGAAATGATCTAGTTAATTAGTCCATTGCAATCCAGCTGAATAGGGATATAGGGGTAGGCTTATCAATTTATCAGGCTTTGGGCCAAATCCAGTGTGCTGCTTGTTTTTGTAAATGAAATTTTACTGGAAGGCAGCCAAGCTCATTCATGTATGTGTTGTTTATGGTTATTTTCCAGGACAAACACAGAACTAAGTACTTGGTAACGAGAGGAGTGCAAAACCTAAAATATTCACAATTTGATCCTTAAGAGTAGTTTGCCTCCCACTGATTTAGATTATTTTAGTGACAGATCAGGTGTCTGAACACCACTCCTTTAACCTCATCCTATCAAACTTTGACAATCATAAGTATCTTAAAGTGCTCTCTAGCAAATGTATATGTATTAGTAGTAAATATTGTCTCTAAATTTCTTTTTAAGAAAATGTTTGTGAGGTTAGACTAAAAATCTCCACCCCCAGAAATGATCAACCTTCAGAAACAAATACTACTTTTGCATGTTATCGGTTCATAAAGGGAATGGCAGAGCTGGGAAGCCATAAATAAAATGAGAGAATAGGATTAAATTATCTCAAACAAACCTTTCAATTCCAATATCCCATGGCTCTATGTGTCTATAATAACAATTTCATGGGTTAAAATTAAACAGAGCACTGCAGCTGGAGCAAACCCACAGCATGGTTTATGAAAATCAGTTAAGGACTGAGACAAACCTGACTGCAATTGCACCATTAAAACCCAAGTCTAACGAATTTATCTGGCAACGTTAAGAATAATCCCCAGCCAACAATGTATTATTCAAAGAACTTTCCAAAAATCAATGAAAATAATGTGGTAGCATTCCCAATCCATCTCTGACATACATTAGATTCTACCAGGTGACTATGAGGTGAAAAAATACCCTTGAGGAATAAAAAAAAAAATCAACAGCAGATCTGATAGCAAGAATTACTTCTTAAATTACCTTGCCTTAATGACGCATCAAGACACCCATCAAGACACGTGTTTAGTTTTAATGGAGGCTTTTGAAAAAGGGCTGGAGGACTTGCATTTCCCTAATGAGTAGAGTAAAGTAGAGTAGAGTAGAGTAGAGTAGAGTAGAGTAGAGTAGAGTAGAGTAGAGTAGAGTTCTAAGTTTAGAAGGGAGGCAGGAGAGGGAAGCAGAGGAGAAAAGTCCTCTAGTTCTTCTTTAGCCTGCTGTAATTACATTAACGCCTACTAGGGAATATTGGGAGCCTCTCTCCTTTCCTGTCATTCATTCAGCAAACATTTATTGAAGTCGTACTTTTTGCTAAGTGCTAAGTTTGGAGCAGGAAATACAATAGAGAATAAGGCAAATTTGCTCCTCATTTCATGGTGCCTGAGTGGGTGAAAAGAGTCATTGAACAACTGCAATAAGATATGACTTGCTAGTGAGCGTGGGGGAATGTAGAGTCCTACAAGATCATGCCAGGCAGCTCTGCCTTGGTCTAAGCTAGGGCGTCAGAGTCCTTCCTGGCAAGTCATCTCAGATCTGAAGAGAAGTGGGAATTTGCTGACTCTTCTCTGCTCCTTCCCTGCGCTTGTCTTTCCACCCTTTCTTGTTTATGTCTGCTCAAAGTCTGAAAAAATATTTTTAACCCAGTAGACATTTGAGAATGTGGTGATGACCCAGTAGGAATAATTATTGCAACTAAATGATAAAGAGGTAAAGCAAATAAAATGACAAACCTGAAGTTGATGGAAGTAGTTTACTTCTTCAAGGAAGTGAGAAAAGATGACTTTTGAACACTGCAGGTTATGGACGCTGAAACTGCAGTCCAAAATCTGCATAGCACAATTTTACACCATAGTTGCTACTTTGCATACCCAGATTCAACCAACTGCTGATGGATTTTTTTACGACAATATGACTAAATGTGTTAAATCTTTGCATTCTATCTATATAGAATAGAGTTTTTTTCATAATTTTTGTCTTTGTCTCTAAGTGCAGTATTCTGCAATTTCTTCACCTCTGTATTCCAGTTAACTTTCTCTCTAGATCTCACCAGGGACTTTAAAATTTAATCATTTTATTGTTTTTTTTTATTTCTAGAAGCTCTATTTGTTCTTTCTTAAATCTGCCTTTTCAATTTTGAAAATCTTGAAACCCTTGATCATTCTTTTAACTTCCTCTTTTTACTTTTTGAAACATGTGTAATATGGCTAGTTTATTTATTATACTGAATAATACAAAGATCTGTAATCTCTGAAGTCTGATTCTACAGTTTGCTCCTTCTGTAACTCTTTTCCCCCTCTGGTTTCTTATTTTTTTATATTGTTGAAGCTATTACAGATATCCCCATTTTCCACCCATTTGCCCACCTCCACTCAGCCCCCTCCTCATCTTCCCTCTGTCCATTATCATGCTGTTGGTTGTGTCTAGGGGTTATGCATGTATGTTCTTTGGCTAATCCCTTCACATTCTTCCAGTCCCATCTCCCCCCGCCCATCCCCTCTCAAGGCTATCAGTCTGTTCCATGTATCCATGCCTCTGCTTTTGTTTTGTTTGTCAGCTTATTTTGTTCATTAATATTCCATATATAAGTGAGATCATGTTATACTTGTCTTTCTCTGTATCTTGTCCATCACGGTTTTTAATCATGAGCTTTATATGAAACTTTATTTTCTGGAATTATTTGAAGATAGCACTTAAAGTATATATTTTTTAAAAAAAGCATCTATGTTTATTTCCTAGCATAGAATTAGAGATAGGAATTATCTCTCTCTCTTTTCTCTTTTCCATTTCATCTGGCACCAAGAGCAAGAGATGTGTACTCTTGCAGACTCAGTTTTTCCCAGTTAAACCTAAAAACAATCACCTCATATGTGAGATCCAAATTCTGTCTCTTAGTCTACTCACTTGCAGGCTTTTCCTCCTGTCTTACTAAGGCCTCATCCATTGAAATCCAAGCCTTGATCATGGGACCCCTAGTTTCCCTTAGGGCAAACACTGATTTCAAGACACAGTTACATCTCTGGATTTGGGCTTCCCTGTCATTTGTAACCTCTGATTCTTTCCCTTACTTTACTGACAGATCAGTTCTGCTATAAAGAAATATTCTTACAAAATGGTTTATCTAATATTATTAGGTGTTGGTGCTGCATGTTTTCTTGAACATCTAAAATGTCATATCCTATCTAATAAAAGAATAATATGCAAATTAACAATCACTTCATTACACCAACCAGCCATGCCCATCAACCACGCCTACCAGCCAATCAGAGTGAGTATGCAAATTAGCCCCAACCAAAATGGCTGCAGCCTTAGAGAGCAGGAGGGAGGCTTGGGTTTCCCTGGCAATGGAGGAAGCCAAGCTTTCCACATACTCTGGCAGGCCCAGGCCTCCACAGTAGACTACAAAGTTTCAATTATAGAAGGTAAATAAATTCCAACAGAAATGGCTGCTGCCACAAAGTGAGCAGGAATCTTGGCTCCACTCCAGGCCACAAAGTTTCAATTGTAGAAGATAAATAAATTCCAGATACCAGGGCCTCCGAGTGGGTTGCCAGGGGAGGGTGGCTGGCCTACAAACCACCACAGGCCCCTTGTCCAAGCCGCCCATGCCCCAGGGAAACCCCTACCCTGATCTGAGACGCCCTTCAGGGCAAACCAGCTGGCCCCTACCCATACACCAGGCCTCTATCCTATCTAATAAAAGAGTAATATGCAGATTGACCATTACTCCAACAGACAAGATGGCTGCTCCCATGTGGGCAAAGATCCTGCCCCCATGTGGACACAAAATGGCCACCACAAGATGGCCAGCAGGAGAGGGCAGTTGGGAAGGAGCAGGCCTGCAAGGGAGGGCAGTTGGGGGCAATCAACCCTGAAGGGGAGGGCAGTTAGGAATGACCAGGCCAGCAGAGGAGGGAAATTGGGGGCAAACAGGCTGGCAGAAGAACAGTTAGACATCAATCAGGACGAAATGGAAGTGGTTAGGGGTGATCAGGCTGGTAGGCAGAAGAGGTTAGAAATCAGGAAGGCAGGCAAGTAGTTGGGAGCCAGCAGTCCTGGATTGTGAGAGGGATGTCTGATTATTCATTTAAGCTCAGTCCTGGCATTCGTAGGACATCCCTCAAGGGGTCCCAGATTGGAGAGGGTACAGGCTGGGCTGAGGAACAAGCCCCCATGCACACATTTTGTGCACCAGGCCTCTAGTTTGTAATAAAAGAAATGGATTAATACAATTGTCTTTCCTACTCACCACAGAGCAATATCTGAAGAAAATTACTATGATGCTAACAATGATTACTGCTTATTTTAGACTTTTTTCCTTACCTATATTATTTATCTACATATTTTGACTACATGTTGCTTTGGTAATAAAGGGGGGAGGAGGGAAGGTTATTTTAAACAAACACTAAATTTGCTCTGAATTCCCTAACAGTAGTTGTACAAAATAAACTTCAAACTTGCTGCTGTAGATGGCATCTTTGACAATTAAAAACAAAGTAAATGTTCTCAGATGCATGAAATGAAAGTGACAAAATAGACAAAAGATAATATCAAAGAGGTAAAATCGGGGTGTTGAACAGTGAGAATTCTTAGAATAAACTCTGGGAGAGAAATGATGTAAGAAGGTTGCATTTGGGGATTTCTAAATAAGCAGAAGCAAAAGGCTGACTCTGCAGATCTGGTGCCAATTTTCCTAGAGCTTTGATGGGGAAATCTGCTTTGGGGACCTGAAGAGCCACTGGGCTTCCTCAGAAGGCAGATCACACATCTGCTACCAGAGCAAGGAGGATGAGGAATGATTAATGAAGTAGTTTTATGCTTTACTTTTTTTTTTCTTTTTGACATTTTAAGACAGAAGATGAGATCCTTGGAGAAAATGCATGTTGTATTGAAAGACAGGTGGGGTGGAGTGAACAAAGGATTCTTAAATCAGAAAGGAGCAAAATCTGGAAAAGCATAAAAAGAAGATAAAAACGCCACAGGTGAGCTGTCTTTCAATTGCAACAGACTGGAGTTCATCAGGGTCTGCCTAGGTTGATAAGAACAGCTTTTCTCTAAGAAATAATTGTCAATGTGTCTCCGGTAGCCAGATTCTCTGGGCTCTCTGTCAGGTGTCCTTAAAATGAAACTTTGGACCAGAGATCTTAGGTCTCAGGAACTTGTTGCAGTTTCTGCTTTCACTCACCCATCACATATTGTAAATAGGTGTATTTTTGAGTGACAAATTTCTGCTAGACTGTGCTAATCCTGGGACACAGTGTGAAATAAAAGAAGTGTTGCCACTATCCTCAGTATTAGGAAGCTTTACGTCTCTCTGGAAGAGTTAGAAATCCATCAAATACTGTAAAACCATATTTTATTATAATTATGATAAGCACTATAAAATAAAACAAACTCCAAATCTGTGGGTAGAAATACCAGGCTCTTGCTAGCCTTTTGCCATTATTTTAATTTACTGATAGGGTATTGTTCACTTCTGAGACAGTTTTCATGCTTAGTCTCTATGATCTTCTTTCTTATCTTTTTTTCTTTTAATATGTTATGTTAATTATCTATTGCTAATATATTTATACCACAAGAAATGCAATGGCTTAAAACATCCCTCACTAATTGCATCATTGTTTTTGTGGGTCATGTACCTAGGCATGGCATACTCTACTTCAGAAACCCCTGAGGTTACAGTCAAGGTGTTGGCTGGGGCTGAGGTCTCATCTAAAGGCTGACCGGGGAAAGGTCCATTTCTAACATCTCTTGATTGTTGACCAGATTCAGTTCTTCGTGGTTGTAGAATTAAGACTCAGCCAGCAAAGGAAAGCTCTTTACTAGATAGGTCACATATCGATGTAACATATACATGTTTATGCATCCCATTATTCTTGTTGAATTCCATTGGTTTAAAATAAGCCATACATCCAGTAATCACCCTGAAGAAGAGGGATAACACAAAAGCATGGATATTCAGAGTTGGGTAACACAGGGGTTACTGTCGAATCTGTCTACTACATGTGTGGTTTTAATTTGTTTCTTTTGTTTTACTCATATATCTGTTTATGTAAATTTTAAGTTTAAAATGGGAAACAGAAAGCATCAAGAGAGGGAACTCTTTCCATTCCTTTGTCTTTTGCCCAAATTCTCCTAACCAGTCTCTTTCTTTCAATCTGGCTTCCCTCTGGGCAAACTTTTTGACTCGAGAGCCACAATGGATTCTTAAACTGGACCAGAGGGCTAGAACAAAAGCAACCTGACCGTGCTGGCACTCTCATCTTGGGCTGCTGGTGAAGGAGCAGAGGGGAGAGCAAGAGAACCCTCCGCTCTTTCGGCTCCACAGGCCAGATAGAACAACCGAACGGGCCGGATCCTGCCCATGGGCCGTTGTTTGCCCATAGCTGCTCTAAACCAATCTTACATTGCAGTTCTGATGATGTCTCAACCTTATATATCTAAATAAGGAGTGGTTCTGCTATTATAGTTGCAATGGCTCCACACATCCCTAGGGATTAAGTCCACACCCATGGCCTTGCCGTGCTTATTCTTAAAACTTTATATTTCTTTAACTGCATATCTCACCCCTCTTACTTTAATATACATATAAATTTTGGAGAGGAAGAAAGAGAGATATATAAATAGAAACATCAATAATGAGAGAGAATCATTGATTATCTGCCTCCTGCATGCACCACACTGGGAATCGATCCTGCAACCTGGGCATCTGTCCTGACCAGTAATTGAACTGTGATCTCCTGGTTCATAGGTCAATGCTCAACCACTGAATCATGCCCGGCCTGGCAACCCTCCCTTCTTTAACTCACTCCATACTCATTGAATTCATTGCAGTTCATGTATTTAACAAAAAAATTATTGAATCTATACTTCCAAGATCTAGAAAACATTATTAAATTAACAGTCCAAGTACCTTCTTGGAGTTACTTGGAAATCAAATTCTGGTAAGAGAGACAGACAAACAAATAAGTTAGGAAAATAAATAACCAAATAAACAAGTGATTCTGTTTATTAGATCAAGAAAATTGTATAATGACAATTCAGAGGCTAAGGGTTTCAGGGTGACAAAATAGGCTTGCCTTTGACCGGTTTAATAAAAGAAATATAGATTCACATACGTTAAACATTCTGAACTACTATAGAAATAACATATAATGATGGTGGTGGTGTTGATGAAAATGATGATGACAATGTCAATGATAAAATATACCTTCTAGAAAAGGAGTCCACATCATAACTTCTGGGTAATGGATGTTCTGCTGAAAGTTGTGACACCTTTGGCAACTGTATGCAAATATATATACACTAGAGGCTCGGTGAATGAAATTCATGCACAGAGGCGGGGGATGTTCCTCAGCCCAGCCTGCATGCACCCTTCTCCAATCTGGGACCCCTCGGTGAATGTCCAACTGCAGATATTGGACCTAAACCAGACATCCCTCTCATAATCAGTGTGGTTTAGGCAGGCTCCTAACTGCTCTCCTGTCTGTCTGCATGCCTGACTGTCCCTAACGGCTTCTGCCTGTCAGTCTGATCGCCCCCAACAGCCTTTCCCTGATGGCCTGATGATCCCCAAATGCCCTTCCCTGACAAACTGATGGCCCCCAACTGCCCTCCCCTGTTGGCCTGATCACCCACAACTGCCCTCCCCTGTGGCCTGATCACCCACAATTGTCCTCCCCTGCTACAACCCATCTCCTCTGCCAGGCCCCACCTCCATTGTGTATGTGGCCATCCTGTGACTGCCATCTTGTGATGATGTTAGGGCATGATGCGTGGGAGTGTGACAACCACCTAGGCTATTATTAGTATAGAAATGACTGAGTAGCTATGTATATGTGTTTGTTTTTACTTTGAGGTCCTTATCTTTCATCAACATTTCCAATATTTTGGAACCAAAAAAAAGTTAATAATTTTGCTGTGTGGGGAAAATCGTTATCAAAAATGTTCCACTTGCATGCGAGTGTGAGATTTAAGTTGGTTGATATTTTATTTAATAACTATTTTTTTTTACTCTTTGTTACCTTAATTGAAATATAAATAAAATCACTCCTATACTATACACCTCAAAAAGAATTCCACCAGGTTAAATGCTCTGAGACATCCCTACAGGAACTATTATAGTATAAACACAAAATGACATAATATTGATTTTGAATAAAATCAGGGTGGTCATTGAAATATTGGAATCAGAATATAAAGCATAAAGCACATAAAATACATTAAAGGAGAAATAGAATGAGGCCACATAAATCTTGTCCAAAGTGCTTTGCATGTAAAAATATTCCATTAAGAAAAGAATATTTGAGTGATATATTGATGTAACTAAGGACTATGAAATAATTTCACAGGAAAACACTGTCTGCTTAAATGGTATCATTATGCAATACACTCTCTGATCTAAATTGGAACCTTCCTTCAATTTTGAATGCTGTCTACCAAAATGGATTGCAGGAGCAGAAGCCAAGCAGCATAGTATCTTCTAAATGTATGATTTTCCCACTAACACTTCCCGAGGGAAAGATTTTTCATCATAATTCAATATTTAATAAGAGTTCTTCATTATTAAACCCCATAAGTGTTTCCTATCCTATATAATAAAAGCCTAATATGCTAAGTGTCCAGACATCCATTCAACCAATCAAAGTATAATGTGCTAATGATATTCTAAGGCCATTCAACTGCTCACAATGTGCAATGACCGCCAGGGTGCAGACCGTCAACTAGTCGACCAGACGCTATGAAATGCACTGACCATCAGGGGGAAGATGCTCTAACCAGTGGTAGGTTAGCTTGCGGCTGGGGTCTGGCCAATTGGTGGGACTGAGTGAGATAGGCCAACACACCCTGGAGCCCTCCTGTGGTCCCTTCCCAGCTGGACAACCTCCTATGTCCCTCCCTGTCCTCAATTGTGCACCGGTGTGGTCCCTTGGCCTGGCTTGTGCCCTCATGCAATCCAGGACCTCTAGGGGGATGTTGGAGAGCAGGTTTCAGCCTGATCCAACAGGCCAGGCCAAGGGACCCGAATGGTGCATTAATTCATGCACCAGGCCTCTAGTTTTGACATAATCTTTTTTACTTTGCTATTGAAGGATAACTAGTTTACTAATGAATTAGAATTGTTTTAGAAAGACATTATGTTGTAATTTTTAGTTGTGATGATTCAAACTTTCCACTTATGCAGTAAACATGCTATTAAGAGCCTGTTCTGCACTGTCTTGTGCTATGTTTTTGAAATAAAATATGATTAAGACATAAATCCTGTTTTCAGGCAGCCTTTGTCCAATTAAAAAGAAAATCAGAGAGTACACTCAAGTGAGGCAGTTACCACCAAAGGCATATGTTAAGCATCACAGTATTAGTATTGATATACTTTCAGTAAGCAGCAGGACTAGTGTTTTTCAGCATTAGTAAATTATTAATTATTAGTTATTAGTGTTTTTCAGCATTAGTAAAGTATTAATGTGATAGTTAGCTCAAAATGACCACAGTACCATTTCTGGTCCTACATGTGCTTCCAGATCCTTGTCTCTCCTACAGTTTGAAAACTATCTCCCACTTTCTCACACCTTTTATCAAAATTAAACATTTGTTTAAATCATTTATGAAGCATGTGTCTTTTTGAGGAAAGATATTATTTTAATTAATTTAAGATATTTATTTTATTGTTTATTAATTAAAATAAATACATAATAAAATGAAGTTTTATTATATATTAGTTTCATTATATATTAGCTGACATGTGAGAATGTATATTTAGCTCTTCTTTTTATGTTACTTCTGCTCCAATTCATATTATTTCTTTTAATAAAAAAGTAATTAAAAACGAATATACAATAAAATAAAGTTTTATTGTATATTAGTTTCATTATATATTATATATTAGCTGACATTTGAGAATGTATATTTTACATTCATTATATATTAGCTGACATGTGAGAATGTATATTTAGCTCTTCTTTTTATGTTACTTCTGCTCCAATTCACGTTGTTTCTTTTCATTAAGACAGAATATTGTTACACATGGGTGAATAGAGAGCTTGTCAATCTATAACAGAAGCATTCAAGAACTTAAGATTTTTAAGTGATTTTCCTATCTACCATCTGCTTTAGATCGATCATTACAAAAAAAAATGCCAATTCTTTTTTAAAAAAGAATTACTAATTCAAGAAACCAATTGTATTTTGTTACAGACTTTTTGGAAAAGAGTATCACATGCAAACAATATCACACAATTATCCTACTCTGATATATAATTCAACAAAATTAGAGATATGTATGTGAAGATTTCTTTATAGCCTTATATATTATAACACAGAAATGACTTGAATAAAATTAGGAATTAACTCAGTAAATTGCAGACTTATTAGTAAAAGATGATAAAATGTGATCCTTAAAACAATTATGAAGACCCTATAGAAACATGTATCTATAACAATAGCTAATATTAAGTGAGGGCTTAGTATGTGCCAGTCTCTATTTTAAGTATTTCAAAAAATATTATTCCATTCAATTCTCAAAACATCTTCATGAGGTAGGTAAGGTTGTTTTTCACATTACACAGGAAAGGCACAAAGATATAAATAATTTGGCCAGAACCAAAGAGCTAGACAGTGGCAGGGCAAGGATTTGAAGCCAGAGAGTTCTTACAATGCCCTATACTATTCTAAGCTACGTACTTTTGGTTTAAACTGTTACTCACACACGCGCACACACACACACACACACACACACACACACACACACAGGAATTGAAAGATAATAAAAATATTTTAAATGATTGTTTTAGGGTAGTTAGAACATGAACACTTTTTATCATTTTTTAATGTAATGGATTAAATGACTTTTAAGACTTTTAAGAAAACAAAATTTAAATAATAGCTAAGAGTAAAAAGCAAGCATAGTTTCATTCAACAAAGATAAGTTATTGCATAGGATGTGAATTCTCAAAGCCCACTTTGAGCCATCTACTTAAGCTACATCTGTTAGTGCAGGTCAAATTTCCATTATTTATGAGACCATGCAGAAATATTATTGCTAAAGCTGTGTGTTCTATTCCTGTTATGAATTTTCAGGCTCTGTAACATATGGTGCATCTCTTTTAAAGTTTAGTCTGAATTAGTTAATGTTTTCACCCTACTCCCTCCATCACAAGAAATGTTGTAAATGTATTTTCACTATTTAACTTTCAGACTAGATCCACATACTTCATATACTCCAATTCTAAGCAATGCTGTCCATTGGGAGCTGGAGAGAACCAAATCCACATTATTTTCCAAAAAGTGTATTAAATAGAATTCTAACTATTTGAAAGAGTCCTCTTTCTACTAATAGAAAATCTGATGTCCTTCTATAACAAGAAAGTTAAAGATGTCTTAAATCACTGTGGATTTTGTTTTTATTTAAAATTAACTGCCACTTTGATAATAGTCTTTCTAATTTGGCAATAATGTATATACAGGATAGACTAGAGTATGTTGTTGTAACAAATTAATCTCAAAATACCAGTGGCTTAGACTTTACCTTTAGACAAGATAGAATCGCAGCAACCTTATTTATCATCTCTCCACAACCTGAAACAACCAAAAGCACTGGACAAATGGTATGAAATGGTTTCAAAAGAATCCTATATAATAAAGAGCTGATATGCTAATTAGACCAGATGGCGGAACAAACTTCCAGAATGAACAGTGGGCAGGAGCGGGCCCATGGGATTATGAGGCAGCTGGGGTTTGAGGCTGTCAGGGCTGCTAGGGGTGATCCCCTTGCCGAATTTCATGCATTAGACCACTAGTGTATAAGAGATAGTTAAAGACAGTAATCTCTGGTAAATGGGCACAAATTTAAGCAGGGACATGGAATGTAAAAATGACCAAACTCTAACTTCTAGATATAAAAACCATAATTTCTGAAATGAAAAATATATTGTATGGGATTAATAACAGTTAGACATTGCAGAAGAAAAAGTTAGTAAATTTAAGACCCAAAATAGCACCAATCCACAATAATTTTTTTTAAATGAACAGAATTTAAATTTTTTTTTTAAATCTGCCAATCTAGAGTGAGCAGTGGGGCAAATGCAAGCTGTAGGATATATATGGAATTGGAGTCCCTACGTAGGGAATAAGGACAAAATAATTGAAGAAATAACCCCCAAATTTGTTGAAAAAATTTCCCCCCAAATTTGTTGAAAAAAATAAATCCAAGACTCAAGCTTACAGCGAGAAACATGACGAAAACTACATCAAAGGACATCACCATCAAATTGTAAAAAAAAACAGGTTTTAATTCAAAACCAGAGTTTTTAAGGAGAAAATTTTAAGAGCAGCCTGAGTAAAATGACATATACAAAGGAACAAAGATAAACATGACAGGAAGTGTCACACTGGGGAAAAGGATGCAAGCAAGGAGATAACGGAGCAACATCTTTAAAATACTGAAAGAAGCCCTAGCCAGGTGTTTAGGGTGTTTGAGCATCATCCCATACACCAAAAGGTTCAAGTTCAATTCTCAGTCAGAGCACATACCTTGTCCACCGATTAGATCCCCAATTGAGGGGTGTATGGGAGGCCCATTGATAGCCCTCTCCTTCTGTCCCCCTCTCTCTCTGTCCATTCTTCTCTCTCTAAAATCAATTAAACAACAACAAAAGAACATAACCTTGGTGAGGATTAAAAAAATTCTTTTTTTAAATCTGCCAATCTAGAAATCTATTATTTAGAATAAATACCTTTCAGGAATGAAGACAAAATAAACACTTTTAAAGAAATATTAAAGGAAATCCTTCAAAGGAAGAAAAATGATAACAGATGGAAATAAAAATCTATATATTAGAACAAAAGACAATGTAAATTCTAGGTATATGGGGAAAATATACATTTTTTTCTTATTTAAATATTTTACAAGATAATTATTTTAAAATAATAGCAATAGGGTTTATAACACATGTAAAATACATGACAACAATAATAAATTATAACAATGAAAAGGCTGAGAGGGAAAAATGGAAGTATCCTGTGTAATAAAATGCAAATTATCCCCTCAGGAGTTTGACCAGAAGTTAGAATGCTCACTATGACATGTGCTGACCACCAGGGGACAGAACGGAATGAAGGAAGGCCCTGGCTGGCACCCTGTAGCTGGAGAAAGGAAGACCCTGATCTGCCCTAATCCTAGGGACCCTACCCATGCATGAATTCATGCACCAGTCCTCTAGTACTACTATAAAGTTCTTATTCTATTTATACAGTGGTTAATATCCTTTAAAAGCAAATTTTGACATTTAAGATGTTTACTATAACCCTGGCTGGTGTGGCTCACTTGATTGGAGCATTGTCTTGTACACTGAAGGGTCAGGGGTTCTATTCCTGGTTGGGACACTTGCCTGGGTTGCAGGTTTGGTCCCTGGTTGGAGTATGTGCAAGAGATAGCCGGTCAATGTTTCTCTCACATCTCTCTCTCTCTCCCTCTCTCTCTCTTTCTCAATCAGTAAAGCATATCCTTGAATAAGGATAAATAAAAAGGCAATATACTATAAACTTTAGAGCAACCATTTAAATAAAAAAACTCAAAGAGGTTACTCAAGGAGATAAGATGAAATAACAAAAAACACCCAATAAAAAACACTGAAAGAAGATAGAAAGGAAAAAAAAGAAAGAAAAGAAAAAAAAATGAAGGATAGATAACCAAATGACCTAACTTGAATCATCAAGATGGCATGAAATATAAATGCATTATATGCCCAAATTAAAAGTGATTGTCAGTTTGGCTCAGGACTCAAAGGTCCCAGGCTCGACTCCAGTCAAGGGCATGTACCTTGGTTGCAGGCACATCCCCAGTAGGTGGTGTGCAAGAGGCAGCTGATTGATGATTCTCTATCATCGATGTTTCCAACTCTATCCCTCTCTCTTCCTCTCTGTAAAATATCAAATATATATATATATATATATATATATATATATATATATATATATATAAAGTGATTGTCATATGGGAGTAAAGAAAGCAAGATCCAACTTTTAGCATCTACAAGAAACTCACTTAAAATGTAAACACATAGATCAAATAAAAGAAAGACATATCATGTTGACACTAACCAAATGAAAGCTCAAGTGACTATATTAATACCTAACAATGCAAATCTCATTATAAACAATGCTACCAGGGATAACAAAGATCATTTCATAATTATTCCTGGGTCAGTACATCAGAGGTTCATAATAATCCTAAATGTTCATGTACCTAATGATAGGACCTCAATAATTAAACTGCAAAAAGAGAGACAGATCCATAATTACAGTCAGATTTCAGTAACCCTCTCTCAATAATTGCTGGAACAAGTAGATTAAAAATCAGTAAGCTGATAGATGACTGAAAGAATGCTATCAACCAGCTAAAATTTATAAAGCAGCAACAACTGCAGAATGCACAGGAAATCTTTACAATATAGGCCATGTTCTGGGCCATCAAACAAGTCTCAATAAATTTGAAAGACTTCAAGTCAGGCAAAGTGTATTTTCTAACCAAAATGTAATTAATTTAGAAATCAATAGTATGAGAATCTCTTGGGTACCCTTAAAAACTTGGAAACTAAATGATGTATGTAACCCATGGATCAAAGAAAAAAAATTAGAAAGTATTTTGACCTGAGTAAAAATTAAAACACACTACCAAACTATGTGCCACTGAATCAATACTTAGGGGAAGATTTATTGCACTACCTAAACACCTATGTCAGAAAAGAAGAAAGATCTCAAATCAATGATCTCAGTTTCTACTGTAAGAAACTAGAGAAAGATGAAATTCAACTTAGAGTAAGCAAAAGAAAGAAAACAGCACAGGAGAGTACAAATCAAATGAGTAGAAAATTTAAAACAGGTAGAAAAATCAATAGAAACAAAATATTGTTTGTAGAGAAGACCAAAAAAGATAAATTAACCTCTAGCTAGACATAATAGGAAAGAAAGAAGACAAAAATGAACCATTCTCAGGAGCAAGAGGGGTTACATCACCACAGATTCTACAGATATTGAATTGATAAATAATATTATTAAAATTTTTATGCCAACGAATCAGGCAATTTATATGAAATACACAGGTTTTTTGAAAGATACACGTGCCAACAGAATTCTAATGAATAAACTCAGCCAAGGTTTCCTTTCTATTCATAATGTATATGTCCTTTGCATATTAGTGGGACCTTGCTCCACTCCTTCACTCAGGCACTCAGGCTATTGAAGCTCTGAGATTAAGACACTAGGAACTCCATGTCTGCTGCAGCAAAACAAGAGCAAGACTGAAAAATTAAATATGGGTTTCCATAGGCTTAGCCCGGGAGTGACACACAGAACCCTTTTGAGAGTTGATTAGCCAGAACTACTCATGTAGATCTTAGCTATTAGGGGGCTGAAAATTGCATGGTGAGCATAAGTTACTCTGCCATAGACTGACACTAATATATCCCATGTTCCTATTGAAAGATTATTTTTTTCTTTTTGGAAAAAATGCAGACTGACAGTTCTAGATTATCAACTGCATTTCCACATTTATGCATATGTTATCTAACTTTTGATACCTACAGCACTGCTTTGAAAGCAGTTTCACCTTGGAAATAAATGGTTTAATTCTAATACAGTGTTCCCACACTATACATTCCACATTTGTGTTTAAGAGTTTGGTTGTTTGAGACCTGCAATAACTTTGCAATAATCAGCAAAATACACTCCAACACTAAAATTTAGTTTGAAAGGATATTTTTTTTCTCCATATGCATACACCATTGCCATGCTGCAGAGTATTATGAAGATTTAAAAATAACAGTATGCCTCTTACTTGCAATGAACTCTTCTTAAGTATGATAGTACAATGTTGATAACTGTCGTTACACATTTCTATTTCTAATAATGTTCCTGCCAGTCATTAGATTGAAAATACCTGGCCATCATTACTGCATCTACTCATCATTATTCCTCTTACTAATACAGGCCTTTTAAATGGGATACTAATGAGAAAATATCTATAATAATATGATATTATCTAAAGCATAATATGCTAATTAGACCAGACATCCTTCTGGATGAAGCCAGGGCTGCAAGGGAAGCCCAGGTCCTGGGTGCCACAGGGAAGCTGGTACCGGCAGCTGGGGGAAGGAAGGCCTACTCTTGCATGAACTTCATGCATCGGGCCTCTAGTTAGAATACATTTAAGGATAAATAATTTTTCAAGATGCCATTTGTAGGTATGCAGGCTTTGAATTACACTTTATAACACTGATTCCAGAAGTCTTAAAAGCAAACTTGTACCTTTTAAAGGATCTGGAGAAAGAAATATTTCCATATTACTGTCCTTATAAAGGTCTCATAATAGCCCAAAGTATTACAGACAG
Organism: Vespertilio murinus; assembly: GCA_963924515.1. Classification (NCBI taxonomy): domain Eukaryota; kingdom Metazoa; phylum Chordata; class Mammalia; order Chiroptera; family Vespertilionidae; genus Vespertilio; species Vespertilio murinus. The sequence continues at coordinate 126,110,420 of OZ004705.1, read as the reverse complement.
GGCAATACCATTGTTTTAGTAGGGCCTTGATGATTTTAACTTATAAAAATAAATGTAAACAAACAAACAGTGGTCATACATCTAATACCATCAGGCATCACAGCAAAAAATCTGAGAAAATATATGTGTTATATTATTATTGACTTATTTTTCAAAATATTTTTAAAAGTTTACACTCATTACCTATCATAGATAGTTTATATAAAGTTGAAATATTTGAAAACTCAAGAATTAGTTAACATAAAGTCATACAGTAAATATTTAAGATTAAATTTTGCCAGAATAAAATTTAAAAAACAAACAAACATAAATTAAGCCTGGCTAGTGTTGCTCAGTGGTTGAGTGTTGACCCATGCACCAGGAGGTCACTGGTTCAATTACCAGTCAGGGAACATGCCCAGGTTCCAGGCTCATTCCCCTGTGGGGACACCCAGCCTCTGAGGGTAAGAGCCTCAGGAAGGTTAATTTGAGGAGCAGCTCCCCTGAGGGCACCTTACCCAGAGCATTCTCGTGCCCCTCTAAGGTGCCCATGTGCAAGACATGGATGGATGATGATTTTTCTCTTTTGTAAATATATTCTCTCTCTCTCTCTCTCTCTCTCTCTCTCTCTCTCTCTCTCTCAATCACTTCTTCTCTCTCTAAAACCAATAAAAAACATTTTTAAAATAATAAAAATATAATAAAATTGCATAGTCATTAGAAGGAGATTATTTTTAGTAATCTTGAAGAATTTTGATTTTACCTCAAGCTAGGATACATAAAACTTCAAGGTATTTAAAATTCTTAGTAACTGGAATTTCAGTTGAAGATGGAAGATTACAATTTTCTGATAGAATCTCCTTCCTTGAAATTGACCGGTATTAACAGAAAATGAAAATTATAGAAACACTATTTATCCTTAATGAAATAAGAAGATAGCTACAACTCAAGTATTAATTGTGACTTAAATACTGTCAAGGATAAAACAAAATAAAAGAAGCTGAGAAAGTTGATACACAACTTCTTTTGTTTATTTTTTATTATTTTTAATCCTCACTTGAGGAGATGCAGAGAGAGAGAGAAAGAGAGAGAGAGAGAGAGAGATAGAGAGAGAGAGAGAGAGAGAGAGAGAGAGAGAGAGAGAAAGAGAGAGTTTAATAGATGCCTTCTGTTGTGCCTTGATTGGGGACTGGGGATCAAACCCACAAGCCAGGAGTGACCTAACCAGGAATCAAACTGGCAACCTTTCAATGCATAAAATGAGAGCTGGAGCAGGTTGATGGGGGGGGGGGTGGGGGACATATGTAATACTTCTAACAATAAAGATTAAAAAAAATAATTTCAGATATGCAAGATTTCAAATGTTTACCTTCAAGCTCTCTTTACTCAAAATGTGCTTCATGTATACAAGAAGATGAGATTTGGTAGATGGGACCAAAGTCATAGGACATATAAGAAAGGGGTCACATCCAACCAAAGGTGCCAAGGTTGGTGCAGCCTTAGAGAGAAGTCAGTTGACTGGCTCAGGAGAACAAAAGGCTCCTTAGAAGCAACTTCTTTGAGAGGAAACACTTGACCTAACCCATTAATTAAAGCATTGTGACATGTGGAAAATAAAGCTAAGTTTAGAAAGAATTAGCAATATTAACAGAGAAAAGCAAAGCAAACACTAATTTGTGGAGAAATCTGTATGGGATTGAATCATGGCTCAACTCCAAAAATGTTTGTAGTCATATTAATATAATCACTGACAATTAATTTAATAAAAATGATGATATAACCACAATTAGAGAATGTGAAGAGCAAACATGTGTGTCCAAGCTGGTATAAATTGGCTAAATTCTCATATTCCATAAAAAGTAGGTAGATAATATACACTTCTTAAATCAATCACAAAACAATGGAAACATCATGTATGGATTCAGTGAAAAGGCTGATGATGAGCCTGGACTCTATTTAAATGCAGAACTAAACCTAAATAACTTGTGGGATAATGACTATATTAGAATAAATTATTAATTAGTAACAAAGTTCAGGAGCTAGGAAAGAGGATGCTATAAGAATGTCTGCTAATTTCAAATGTTTTCTATTAAAGAAAATATAAGTATGTCCTTAAAAAGAGAAACAAATATTTAAAAAACGTCAATTCTTAATGTATTGCATTTTTCTCTTATCCAAAAAATTGTAGAAAGGACTTTCTCTTATCATTCTTGAACTCTGTGTAAAGTTCAGAAAAAAAATTTCAACTCCAAAAATTATTTTGTTTTTTAAAAATTCAGAATAAGTAAGATGTAATTGTTTGTAATAAAACATAGTGAATATCACTTTGTTTTTCAATCTATCTATCTTTCTATCTAAACATCCATCCATCATGTCTTACTAAGTACATTAAGCAACATGTAGATCAAGGTTCACCAGTTATTAATGATAATTGTTCTGAGTGGTGAGACTTGGACTTATTTTTTACTCTTGTCTTTGTATTTTTTGTATTGATTAAACTTATAAAAATAGTAATGGCATTAGTATTGAAATATCTTTAATTTTAAAATTGAATAAATCTCTTTTCATGAATTTTAGTGCCTGAAAATGGAATGATGTCATCACCTTTTTATCATGCTTGTATATTTAATCTCTCATTATATGGATTCAGTGCTCTATAATTAAACCATTTGTTTCATGTTGCTCGTTTCCTCACTATTTTTTTCTCCATGTAAACATCATTGTCACATTTTTATTCTCATGAGTTAGAAGTTGTGCTTCATTTATACTATTATTTATATTCTCTGTGTATTACATATTTGAAATGAACCTGAACAAAACAGTCACATTTTTGCCATGACATTTTTTTACCATAATTTATTTGCCAAATGATATAGATATACTTGAACTTAAAGGAAGATATTGTGGAAGACCAAATTGTGGTTCGTATCTGAGGTTTTCTGTTTTCCTTGAAAACATTTAAACAAATACCTAGCTATCAAGGAAAAGAAGCTTTTTACCTACTTTCACTTATTGGCATTTAAGAAGATAAGCACCAGCTCCACCAATAATAATGACAGAACTACTTGACCAAGGTTGTAGCTGGTGATACAATCAAAACTCTATTCAAAGCATTTAATAACTTGGGAGGCTGGGAGTGCCAATCAGAACAGAAGCTATTGGAGCTTAGAGGCACTTACTGGGGCAGGTATTAATTAACCTTATAATTGCTGAAGTGTGGGGTGATGGAGAGGGGTCTGGAGTGGGTCTGTGTCCCTGGGGATGATAGGGAGGAGGCTTAGAGCAGAAGCTCTGTGTCTACGGTGTAGAAATTGTTTTAGTAGTTTATCCACTATCAATGGTTAACTACTGCGGCTACTATAGCCAAAAATGAAGACCAAGCTTGGTTATAAATTCTTATACTTATCGAGGTAGAGTTTTATAAAAATTCAATCCTAAAGAACAAAGGAAAAGTGAAAGATGTGTTTCAAAGAGCTCTAGTAAGTCAGTGCTTGAAATCTCACCATTATTTATCAATAATTTCAGGCAAAGTATTACCATCTTTCCTTAAAAAATGAAAATACAGTGATCTTGTTTTCTGGAGAGAAAACAAGAAAAAAATTGGCTCCAATATTTTATCTCATTTTAGCAGCAGGCAAATGGCTAACTCTTCCATAAACACTTTGTTTAAGAGCCAAAATCCATTTTCTCATCTATGCCTTCTACTGTATTTTGTTAGGTTAAAGAGTCAAATGCATTTTCTGTAATAAAAACATAGACTTTAAGGGCTAGAAGAGTGCTAAGCATTAAAAGTAAAACCACCACAGATGATCTGTGCCAAATAAGTAGAGACCCTGATTTAAAGTATCCAAGAGTTCTCAACATTAGCATTGCTGACATTTTGGGCTGGATATTTCTTTATTGTTGTGGGGGCCATCCTGTGCTTTGTTGAATGTTTATGAGTATCCCTGTTTCTACCTTCTAGAAGCTAGTAGCATTATTCCTGTCCTGACAATAAAAATGTCTTCAGACATTGTGAATATCGTGTGTGTGTGTGTGTGTAAATATTTGATTTTAGAAGGCATGATGTTTTTTATTTCTTGAAGATTTTCCTCACAAATTGTGTTTTATGTAGGCTAATATTAACATTGATTTTTATTTGCTGACCACAAATTATTGGTGAACAGGGAAGTAGGTCAATAAATGCAAAAATATCAGCTGGAAAACTATCTGGAATTTAAAGCATTTCATGTTAAACTTTTTGTTAAGTTGTGGCTGCATCATTCATTCCTTTAAATCAACAAATATTTTCTAGGCATAATTCCAGAAATTGGGGATTCAAAGGCAAAAAATGAAGTTGAGTTTGGCCTGTCATAGAACTTACATTTCTGTGGCTGCACACAAACATTCCAGTAAAATGTAAACATTCTCAACATGTTCTAGGTAATCTTTGACTTTTATGTCTCAACAATTCTAATATTTAAGTATTATACTTATTTTAAATCATGCCACTAAGGATACAATAGGTGGTGACAATTTTTAAAAATCCAATTAGTTAGACACCTGCTTCTTATGCAGGCTCCAGGCTTTATACACACCAAAATGCATGAGGTTTCCTGAGCGAATCCTCCAAATCTTTCTTAATTCCATATTGTGGTGCATTCTGCTGTCCCTTTCAGGAATTTACTCTCTTAACACACCTCTCTCAGCTCAACTAGTCATTCATCACAATAGCCCTATTTTCTCATCTCCTCTGGGAAGTTTGCATCATCTCCATGGCTGGGTTAGGCTTTTTCTTTGAAACTCATTTAAAAACCCTTAGTCTCATCATGGCCTTATAGTGTTGTAATTGTTTGCTTTTTGAAGTTACTGAATGCACCTTGTTCATCATCATATGCCCAGTGAGTAGCATATTCTGTCACATGATGCATGCTCAATATATAGTTACTGATAAGTAAACGAATGACTGATTCACTTGGAAAATGAATCCTGTTATAGATTCTAAAATATATGCACCTATGAGGCAGATGTCCATGCCAATAGCAAGATACCCCTTTGTTGTTTTCTAATGCCTGTATTCCCAGTCTTCTTGGTTTGCATCAATTTCTCAATCTTAAGCCTATCTATTAAACTTGCCTTGCCTCTGGTGTATCCTTTTTATTTGGTGAGAATGACCTTGATAACCTTATTCCACCCCCGATTATTGCTTTCCATTCCTCTTTTTTTCCCCCAATGCATGACTTTTATTGCATATTTAGAATATCGCAAGTAAGTGTGACAAATTGTTCAGCATCTTGCTATTTCTATAGCTGGACAACTTAAGTCTTATTCATCAGCTTGCTGAACTGTTCCTTTTTCAGAAACATAGATCCCATCCAAATTTTTTTCTGATATCCTTGTTTTTAACCGTTGTGGCTTGCTGAATCAAAGCAGGTGAAGTTGATACAAGTTCAATGTCATTTCCTTCAAGAACCTACTCATCTTTGTGGGCTTGAGATACTGAACAAACAAAGCCTAAACTCATATGAACTCTGCAGATGTATTTTTCACCCAAGAAATTCCTGATTTCAACAAGAGAACCATTCTCCTGAATAATGATGTTGACAGGGAAGCAAGTGAACACAAACTTGAGCTTCTAACACAGTGGCCGGCAAAGTCATTAGTCAACAGAGCCAAATATCAACAGTACAACGACTGAAATTTCTTTTGAGAGTGAAATTTTTTAAACTTAAACTTCTTCTAACGCCACTTCTTCAAAATAGACTCGCGTAGGCCGTGGTATTTCGTGAAAGAGCCACACTCAAGGGACCAAAGAGCTGCATGTGGCTTGCAAGCCGGAGTTTGCCAACCACCTTTAACAAAAGCCGAGTAAAACACCCTTGATCCTGTTCTATACATGATTGCAAATAGTGAGAACCTTGGGCATTTCCTTTCTATTTCCCTATTTGTCAACCCGGAGCCTCTTTTTCTTTCTAAGGAGACTGAGCTCCACATTGATACGGTTGAAGTCCCTCCACAGGGTGGCCCTGGGGCCCTTCACGATAACTCTGTGTCCCTTCAGAATGATGTCCACATTTTCAGGGATGTCGACGGTCTCATTTCTTCATCCTCACAGTAGATGTGGCAAAGAGCTCCATTCCTCTCTTTTTCCAAACATTCATCATTGCTGTATCTTCCCTGGCCTTTTGCTAACTGTTCTACTACATCTTTTTTTTTTTTTTTTTTTTTTTTAGTTAAACTAGTAATTGCCCCTGTTATGAATTTGGCATAATCTTAGCATTCTGCATACAAAGATAAACAGGGAAACTCATGCTCTTAGAAAGTGCATAGTGAGTAAAATACTACTTCAATTTTACACAGAAATCCTGGGTCATTTATATACAAGATGGGCACCAGAATGGATTGATTATATTTTTTATTTTATTTTTTTATTTATTTATTTTTAAAATATATTTTATTGATTTTTTTCACAGAGAGGAAGGGAGAGGGATAGAGAACTAGAAACATCGATGAGAGAGAAACATCGACCAGCTGCCTCCTGCACACCCCCCACCGGGGATGTGCCTGCAACCAATGTATATGCCCTTGACCAGAATTGAACCTGGGACCCTTCAGTCTGCAGACTGACGCTCTATCTACTGAGCTAAACCAGCTTTGGCAGATTATATTTTTTAGATTGGTCCCCAAACAAACTTTCAACTTCTCTGTTGTCTGATTTCCTGTTTGTCCTCTTTAAGTCATCATTCATCGACCAGATGTCTTGTCTGCTTCCTTCCAATTTGGCAATACCATTTTGGGATCTTTACAAGAGACATCACTCTCCAATTTATTATGTTCCTTATTTTGATAAAGCTCTTCCTGAAACAATCCTATTTTACACACTTCACAACCTTAAAAGCCCTTAATAGGTGGTTCAGCACCTAGAAAGTAAAAGCTTTCCTGGCTATCTTCTAAGAGAGAACACAATGCTATCTCCCCAGAGAGAAATGAAAACTTCCTCAGAGCCTTCTCAGCTTCCTGTTCCCAGGTGAGAAGTGAATTCTGTCTGCAACAAGGCTGCTCATGTCTCAATGCATCAATACTTCCAGAGGCATTTATGTTATAAAAGTGGATCATTACAAATTAATAGTTCAATTAATATCTCCCACTTAAGATGGCAAAGAATATAAATATCCAATAAGGAGATTTAAAAAGTTCAGCATTTGATCTAGCAATTTCACTTTTGGCTATTTATCCCAAGACAATGGAAACACACACACACACACAATACCAAGAAAATAAAAACAACAATAATATTGGTTCAAAAAGTTAAATGTACTCCAAGGTCACTGCAGTATTATTTACATTTGCCATGATAGGGAAACAACCTAAATGTTCACAGATGGATGATTGGGCAAAGAAAATGTGGTATAGACATATACAATAAAATATTATTCAACATAAAAAATGAAATTTTTCCTTTGCAATAACAGGATAGATCTAGATGGGTTATACTAAGTGAACTAAGACAGACAGATACAGACAAATACTCTATGATATTGTTTATATGTGGAATGTACAAAAAGAAATAAAGAAAGAAAGAGAGAGAGAGAGAGAGAGAGAGAGAGAGAGAGAGAGAGAAAGAGAGAGAGGAAGGGAAGGAGGAAGGGCCATAAAACAACAACAACAAAACAACAAAAACATTGAAGGTCATGGATTCACAGAACATATTGGTGGTTGCTGGAGACAAGTAACAAAAGAGTGAGCTACATAGGTGAAGAGAGTCAAAAGGTACAAACCTCCAGTTATAAAACAAGTCATGTTGGCAAGTAAGTCATGTTGACATAATGTGCAACATAGAAACTATAGTTAATCATACTATATTACATATTTGAAGGTTACTAAGAGAGTAATATTAAAAATTCTCATCAAGCCCAGGCAGCATGACTCCATGGTTGAGTGCAGCAGACATATGAATCAGGAAGTCACGGTTCAATTCCCGGTCAGGGCACATGCTCGGGGTTGTGAGCTCGATCCCCAGTGTGGGGCTTACAGAAAGCAGCGGATCAATGATTCTCTCTCATCATTGATGTTTGTATCTATCTCTTTCTCTCCCTTTCTCTCTGAAATCAATAAAAATATTTTTTTAAATTCTCATAAAAAATTCTGTATAGCTAAGTATTCTGATGGATATTAACTAGACTTATTGGGTATCATTTCTCAATATATACAAATATCATATCATTATGTTGTAATGAAACTAATACAATGTTCTGTCAGTTATACCTTACTTTTTAAAAGTTCAATTCAATAATTAAAAAGAAAGTTAAAATGAAACTGTAATAGCATTTCTTGCTATTTAAGTTCTCTTCAGTTATTAAAATGAAATTATCAAGAATTGGTGAGAATTGGAAGAAACAGACATTGACTGTCATGCTCTGCTGAGAAGATAAATTAACTTAACCTTGTTAAAAAGTAATTTTCCGGTGCTATTAAAAGAGCACATATCTTTCGACTTAGCAATTTCACTTTTAGGAATTTAATCATAAGAAAATAATTAGAGAGGTGAATAAAATTGTATGTACAATATGGTCACATCAACTATTTAGTAACAAATAGTGATGATGATGATGACAATAATAATAATACTCATTGAGTGCTTACTATATGTTAGGCACTGTTCTTAACTCTATGAGGTAGTAGGTATTACTATTATTTGCTCCATTTTATCAATAAGAAAACTAAGCTATAAAGAAGTTAAGTAAGTGCCCAAAGACTCACAGATTCTAAATGGTGGAACCCGGATTCCAATCTAGTCAACCCAGCTCTAGATTCTTTATTCATAATCACTAAGAATAGGGGGCTGATAGCATTATCACACATCCATAGGATGAAATGTTATACAGGCTCAAAAATTTTAAAAATACGATTTCATTGGAAAATCTTCACAACTTATTTTTGAGTGAATAAAATAGGTTGGAAAAACAAGTACAATAGACTGGTATCAATCAGTTTTGTTAAGTTTTGGGTGTATCTCTCATGGTAGGCAGACTTCTAAAGAAGACTCCCAGTGATCCCACCTCCTGCTATTTACATTCCTTTATAATATATCACCTTTGAATGTGATCTGGAATTAGTGATTTGCTTTGTAATAATATTAATAATAATAGTAAAACTAGAATGAAAATGATGGAATGTCACTTGTGTTATTAGGTTACAAAGGGCTATGGCTTCCATCTCGCTCAAGACTGCATGAAGCATGAAGCATGTTGTTGTGTTGGAAGAATTCCATGTAACAAGGAACTGAGGTAGTCTGGCCAAATGCTAATGAGGACCTATGACCCTCAGAGCAACAGTCTGTAAGGAACTGAATCTTAACAACAATCACTGAGTGAGCTTGGGAGGAATCCTGCCCTGTTTAATTCCAACCTAATCAGAGATCCTGAAACAGAAGATCCGGCTAAGCCATACCCAGAAACTGTAGATTATAATTATTATTTTAAATTGTTAAGTCTTGAGGTAGGCAGCAGGAGATAACTAAAACATACTTACAGATTTTTTAAATGTTATTATTATTATTGTTGACATTATTACAGATGTCCCCATTCCTCCACCCCCACCTTTGCCTACCTCCACCCAGTCCTTGCCAACCTTCCCTCTGGCCCTCACCACACTGTTGTATCAATGGGTCATCCACAGATGCTCTTTGGCTGATCCCTTCACCTTCTTTCATCTAGTCCCTCCCTTCCCTATCTCCTCTGAAGTTTGTCAGTCTGTTCCATGTATTCATGCCTCTGGTCCTATTTTGTTTGCCCATTGATTTGGTTCATTAGATTCCACATTTAAGTGAGATCATATGGTATTTGCCTTTCTCTGGCTGGCTTAGACAGCATTATCTTTAGACAATATAATTAAGATAATGAGATTGACTTCTTTTAAACTTTGCTTCATTTTTACTTTGAAGTTTTTCTATAAATAGCATACTTTGTTTATACAATAAAAACATACTGAAAGAGAAGGAAAAGGATAGTTTAAGCAAAGATGTGTCTTTTAATTGATAATTTTAGAACTTCTATTCTCCTTCAACTAACATAAGGAAGCTGATGAGGGTAAAGTTGCTGTGGCCTGTCAGCTACAGAACAATTGTGTTGTGTGGCCTGGGGAACTTCCAAAATTACACTTCTCTTTAAGTTCTTAATTTACTAATATAACTAGAAATAGGGAAATTAGGAAATGATTAAAGTTGGCCTTGTCACTTTCTTCTCTCTCTTTCTCCTCTTCCTCTTCCATTTCAGTTTCCTCTTCCTTTCCCTCCCCTTCTCCTCCTCCTTTTTTTTCTTCTTTTGAGTTTGCCATGTTATGTAGAGTCTCATCATTAATCCACTCAGAAATTTGATACCTTTATGCTTCTTTCCATTTCTCCAAATATAACCCATCACTACTGCTATTACTGCTACTCCCATTTCTTACTCTACTACCACTCTCACACCTGTTTACTGCAGAGCACTACTAACCTACTAAGAGGCGGTATGACCTAATGGTCAAGAAAAATCTACTTTAGTGTGAAACCTTGTTCTATTCACTTAATGTATAATCTGAAAAAGGAACTTAAGCTCTTATATCACAATTCCTTTCATGTAAAAATGAGGACAATAACAGTGTCTACTTCATAGTTTATTTGAATACTAAAAATCTTAATTTAACTAAACAGTGTCATATCAAAGTTTAATAAATGTTAACATTTATTGTGATTACTTATCCATATTAATGACTGACAACAATTGTTATTAGCTATTTCAACCTTCCTATATTCCTTTATATATGTTTTCTCATTTATCCCTCAAAGTATCCCTATGAAATGGATATTATTATGCTAACTAGAGACCTCGTGTGTGAAAATTCATGCTGTAGGGTGGGGGTGGTTCTTCGGCCCAACCTGCCTCCTCTCACAGTCTGGGAGTCCTCAGGAGTAGGAGGCAGCCCCGTGATCAGGGTAAGGCAATGCCCCAGCACAACTCTGCTGCTGCCACTGCTGGCAGCGGCAAGCCTTGGCCTGCCCTGGTTACTTGAGCCTTGGGCAGCCATTGGTGGTTGGGCCACCAACATTTGAGGCTTGCCTGTGCCTTAGGCTGTCCCTGGGTGACAGGGCAGCTGCCATCCAAGGCTTGCCTGCACCTTGGGCTGGCTGCAGGTGGTTGGGGACTAAGGGGACTGGGTGTCGCCATCTTGTGGCTGTGGGCACTGCCATCATTGAGAGCAGGGCAGTCAATTAGCATATTCCCTCCTTATTTGCTTTGGGTGCCACCATCTTTGAGGGTAGGGCAGTCAATTAGCATATTCCCTTCTTATTGGCAGGGGGCACTGCCATCTTTGCAATGGAATGAGGGTCAATTAGCATATTCACTCTTTATTAGATAGGATGATGATTAAGCCATCAATGACAAATTCTGAATGATTTGCTAACCAATGGAATATCACATTTTGTCTTTAAATATGTTCTTCAAAATAAATTGCTAAACTTCATGTGACATGCTTATAATTATAGTTTTTAAATAATTCTTCTAAGTAAAAATGATAAAAAGTTATAAAAAGTTAATATATCAGCTCATTTATAAAATTTCATATTTCAACACTAAGCACTATCTGTATATTCCCCATTGTGAAAGGCAAGAGGTACACACAATTTTTTCCTCCTTCCCAGTTTATTATATAGAAGGTGTCCCCCCAAATGTGTATGCACTTTAATAGCTTATAGCTCAATTTTGAAAATGAAATGTATTTTAATCAACACTGCCTTTATAATTATTCAAAGTGTATGTGTACATTTTGGGGGATACCCTGTTTTACAATTTTGAGATTTATATTGTTGCATTCAATTCTATATCTGTAATTATAGGAATTTGTATCTTTGGTTCTGTATTTAAATAGTTTTATCATGGTTTCTCAATCATAAGTTCTTTACATTTATTTTTAATGACATTTCATAAAGGAGCTTCTATTTCAAAAAGGGGTCATATTAGCTGTATTCCCTGAGCTAGTCACCAGAGATGATCTATCTTTAATATTAATGCTTGAAAGAAAATTGAAATAATTATGAATATTTTATTTGATCTGTATTTCTACATTTTTCTTCGGAATTACAGCTTATAATTATATTGATTTCTTTGTCTCCATCTTAATCATCTATCTAATTGCTTTTCTATTTTTTTTCTTTTTTATGTCATTTTGTGTGATATTCTCAAGTTTGTGCTGTGTTTCTGTATTTTTACTCTTATTTATTTTGTATTTTGTTCCAATAATAGTTTTAATTTTTTTCTTCTATTATCCACCCGCCCCATGCAAGCTCTGCCAGCTTGCTTTTCTTCATTTTTGCCGTCTCTTTAGTTTTTCTGTTTTCTTTTGTCCACTTTTCACATTTTTTTGTAATCACTGTATTTTCTATGGAATATGCTTTGAGATTTCTCATTTTCTGTGATAAATGACTCCTCTTGTAGAATTCCATCATTTGCATCTTACTTATATTCTTTTCTCCTTCATTCTATGAGCTGGCACTCTCTGGTTACAGAAGGGAGGCAATTCTATTAGAGCAAATAGAGAGGGTTTCAGCAGAAGTGAGATCTCTCATCTTCAAGGCTCTGTTTGAGCTGTACATCTTAGAACTCCCTCACTAAATTCTCTGTGTCCTCTATCCTGGTCCAGCATCTTCATTTAGCTTTTGGCACTCGGGTGATCCAATGGCTTGCTGAGACCCTCCTGAAAAGGTGGGCTGCCTAGGTGAGGGATAACCCACAGTGCTTCCTCCAGTCCTCACCCAGGCCTTCCTTCACCAAGAAAGACTACTCTTTCCTTTGCTCCATTTTCCTAACATTTTACATTAGACTGAGTTCTTATGGGGCATTGTTCTGACTCTCCCAAGACCAGCCTTGGCTTCTACATATAATTCTAATATTAGAAGGAGGGTTTGAGCTCTCCTCAGAATTATGACAGTTAGCAATCAAGGAATATTAAAACCAAGGAGCTGGATACAGGTTAAGTCTTTCATTCTCTCTCAATTTATTCCAATATAGCAGATATTCTCAATTTATGGCTTGGGGTTGTGACTTTTGGGTTGCTTTCAGTGGTTACTAAGGCTGGGAAACTATTAAAAATGTCTGTATCAGCATCTCTAATTAGAAGCTTTGTCTATCTATGACCTCCTCTTGAATTTTCTTCAATAAATCAATCATCATTTCATCTGTCTCCTTCATGGCCCCTTTTTGGTGCTTACTATTTTATCTCTGCAAAATATATCACAATGTATCCTAAATCAGTCTTTATTTTTTTTCTGATGTATAAGGATGAAAGGTTAACCTCAATAAATGAAGGAATCACATCAGTCTTGCCTACCACTTTCCCCCCCCACTACATAGCATAATCCCTAGCAGATAATACAATGTCACTAAAAATTTGGAATTAAATAATGAATTAACTCATTAATCTACTCTCAAACAAGATTATATTATATTTGAGGGGATCTAATGACTACCAAGATAAATAATTTTGAAAATGTTTTAAAAGGACTATAAAATAATATATATTATGCACCTGACAGCTGAGAGTAAATAAGCCCTTAATGCCTTGATAATGGAATTGAATTAAATGTAATTGAATTAAAGTAAATTAATATAATTAAATGGAGAGGTGCATTTGGAAGAATACTTATATAGATTACATATTTATAAAAGTTAGAATAAAATAATATAGACAACAAAAGTAAAATAGCCCAGCTGGTATGACTAAGTGATAAACATCAACCCAATGTCCAGGAGGTCATGGTTCAATTTCAGGTCAGGGCACATGCCCTGGTTGCAGGCTCCAACTCCAGTAGTGAGTGTGCAGGAGGCAGCTAATTGGTGATTCTCTCACCATTTATGTTTTATCTCTCTCCCTCTCCCTTCTTCTCTCTGAAATCAATAAAAAAACATTTTAATTAAAATAAATAATTTACAAAAGCAAAAAATTATTTAAGAGGTAACATGGAGGAAGGTAAAAAGTTGTTTGGATACTAAAGTGTGTGAATTATTTTTATTTTTTGCTTGTTTCTGCAACAACAAAAATTAGTTTTAGCATAATAAAAGAAGAAGACTAAAGGAAGTTTTTTTCATTCTGTCTTATAATGCCAATATTGGATTTATGAAAATGTTTTTGAATTTCAGAAGAGAAAGGTTTAATTTTCAGCAATTTGAATATTTAGTTTTCCTATAGCCCAGACAGGCATCCTGAAAGCAGTATAAAAGCATGACATTAAAATAGTTTTATAAAATTTTCTAATTGGGAAGGTACATTTGGTATTTCAAGAGTTGAAGAGCAAATAACTGGGATTTCCAAATTTAGTTTTTGTGTTTTTTAGTAGTGCAACCATATATCAAAACTCAGTCTTTGAGTGTAATAGGATAAAACTTTGGTAATTGTCTAAAGTTATTTTATCATATTAAGAAAAAATAAAGAATGTAGCAAGGTAACAATTAAGTTATTTAGCTATGCATACAGCTCTAAGGCTGATAAAGTTCAAATTAAAAAGAAAAAATGAATTTCTAAATATTATGATAATCTAGACTAATCTTATAACCTAGTAAAAAAGGGTAATTTTAGTTTTGCATTTAAAAAATACAATGAATCAGAAACAAATATCAAACACTTTGCAGTGTGCCAAATGATATTTTACCTAGTTCCTATGTAAATTTGTGACAGTACCAAATAGGTAATATTTAAATAAAAAGAATTATTCATTTACTTCACCTTGTAATATGGTATATTTAAATAGATGACCCCTTTTTATTGTGTTCATCATGTGATAGAGAAGAGCACTCTGCACTTTCTTTATAAGAACACTAATCCTAATTATGAAGGCTGCAATCTCATGGCTTAATCACCTCCAAAGGCCCCGCCTCCAAAAATTTGAGCTTCAAGAAAAAATGATAATAAAAAAGTAGTATGTGAGTAAATGAAAGAGACCATGAACTGTACATTAAAAAAAGTAGTAATGTTAAATAGTAAGACTAGAATTAAAATGATAAACAGTGATAAAAATATAAGTCGAAAGGGGTCTAAATAAAGATTAAATGATCTAACTTATTTATTATATAAGGAAGAAAAATGAAAGTTTTAATAAATTTCAGACTTTGAAAGTATGATTATTATAATTCCCCTAGATCAATCACAAAATTAGAAGCAAACACATAAATCAGAAACATGCAAAAGGGAAAAAGGTATAAAAATTATTAAGTCAATATGAAGGATGACCAAAAAGAGAGTGAAAAAAAATATAGATAGTAATATATGTGGGACATGTGAAACAAATAGAAAGCACAAAATGAAATTGCAGATTTAAAACCAAGACATCTGAAATTACATTAAAAGGACTAAGTTCTTCAGCTAAAAGACAAAAATTTTCCCATCATACTGGAAAAATTTTTACATTCAACTATGTACAATATATAAGAGACATAGAAAATCTAAGAAAACCAAAAGGTTGATACTAAAAGAATGCAGAAGCATATACTTAAATATGAAGAAAATATTTTTAAATATGAAGAAAATATTTTTATGAAGCTATACTAATAGAAAATAAATGTTAAAGCTAAAAGCATTTCTAGAGATAGAAATCAGTTTATTCTGATAAAATATTTAGTTCATGAAGAAGATATAATAACATATATTTTTATACATATTATAACATAGGTAGTGAAACTATGAAGAAAAGCTAAGAGCTGATTATCTTAAAAGACCAGATAATGTTTATTACAAAGGAGAGTGTGAATAGAAAGATATATTCAAAGGTATTTGAAATGCTGGTGATGTTCTATTTCTTAATCTGAGCAGTATTCACACAAGTTTTACCATATAGCTATTAAAAATAATATAATCCTGTTTTTTTAATGTTTTCTATATGTATGTAAAGTCTTCAGTTATTCAATAAAAAGGAATGTTGCATAATAATATAAATAATATAACCACCTCTGCCTTCAAGGATTGGGCTGAAGCCAGCTCTCTGATATCCCCCAGGGGTCCCAGATTGTGAGAGGGCACAGGCCAGACCAAAGGACCACACCAGTGCATGAATCCGTGCATTGGGCCTCTAGTACCTACATATTTACCTACCTATAGTTGTAGTCAAAGATATACATTAAATTTTTATCAACAACTATCTCTGGATGGTGGTTTTATAGAATCTTTTTCTTTTAATTTTTTTCCTATGATATGTATTATTTTTGTAATAAGGGAAAAATAAAATTTAAAAATACCTCCACTCAGAAATAGAAAATTGGGTTTCTAGAGAGAATGAAGGATTCAGTAGAAAGATATGTGTCAACCTTAAAATGGAAAATGGATAGCTTTATGGAAAGTGAGACATAGATACTCAATGAGAAGAAAATACTTGGAAAGCAGCAATGCTGAAAATGACTTCAGGGTGAGTATGAACAGCAAATTAGATAGAAGCTTGCAGTGTTATGTGCCAGAAATGAGAGCCAATGTTATTTATAGTTGCAAAAGCACAGACACCATGGCACAAAACAAGGACAGGCAGCCTCTTTATATATATATATATATATACATTTGGAAAACCTGACTGTAAGGCAACAATTATATAGCAAACTGGTTTTAGCTTAAACTAGGTACAAGGAAGAAAATAGCCACCATGACCTAAAAATCATTATGACAATATGGAATTCTCCAGTGGGATAATTTCTCTTTCTGGTTTTGTAAAGTGCTTAGCCTCTATTAATGGCAGTCCCAAGTTTTATTAGGGTAATGGTAAAAACGTGGATATTTATATTTTATCTTTCGCAAAAAAGACATATCATGATAGTCATACATGGTATAAAAATAAGTTTGCATAGGAAGCTTCAATGCCTTCAAGAGTTCAACTCATTGAGTAAGAAAAGTGCAGCCCTAACTGGTTTGGCTCAGTGGATAGAGCGTCGGCCTGCAGACTGAAGGGTCCCAGGTTCAATTCCAGTCAAGGGCAGGTACCTTGGTTGCAGGCACATCCTCAGTAGGTGTGCAAGAGGCAGCTAATTGATGCTTCTTTCTCATCGATGTTTTTGACTCTCTCACTCTCCCTTTCTCTCTGTAAAAAATCAATAAGACATATTTTTTAAAAAAAAGAAAAGTGCAGATATTATAAAAGTGGGAGAAATGAATCCTGACATAAGGCTGGCCTTTAAAAGTGGATACAATGGTAGGACTTACTGCAACATTGTTTAGAAGTAGACTATTCTATTATTTCATTGTCAAACATGATGTTCTATAGGATTTGATAAATTATTGAGGGTACTTTCTAATCAAAGTTGACTAGAATATTTTTCCATATTTAATGTGTGCTAAACATTTTAAATATTTATTGTACATCTAATAAAATAAAATAAAATAAAATAAAATAAAATAAAAGTGGATACAATGCATAATGTCCAAAGGATATTGTAAACTGAAGGTGTCTGATATGTTAAGCAGAATATGGCAGCAGGGATAGAGGTGTCAATTAATAATCAAATTCAGATAAGCAAACGCAATCTGCTCCTAGGTCTAGGGAGGGCCAGGAGTTGAGTTGGTGGAGAGTAGGAACCCGTGTCCTGAAATATTGATAGGCAAGACCTTAAGATGAGCAGATGGACTTCAGGGAAGAATATCAAATCCAAAAAGATATTGGGGTGCTATATCATATCTTGTGAAAGATAGAGAGGATTAATAGGATATAGATACTCCTCAAATATTATAAATAAAAATACCTAATTAAGAGATTACTTACTGACGTATGGGTAGAGCCATTAAAATAACACCATCACCACCAGCACAAAAAACAAGGAATGTTGAGGTACACACAGATAATCAAGAGCAGGAAGCTGTTAGCACTTTAAGTCTAAAGGAGGAAAGGGAGGAAACAGTATCAACAAGGTTTAGTAAAAACTGTAGATATGGAGGAGTCAGAGACTGAAGTTGTCATAGAAGTATCATAGTGTCAAAATAAGGAGGAAAAGGGGCAGGAAAAAAACTAGAGGGCAGGGAGTTTGGGTGATGGAGGCCATAAATATTAGCTTTTTAGTGCAAAAATCAGAGAAGAGAGGGTAAAGAAAATCATTAGTGTAATTAGTATTATTAGAGTAACCTGCTCAAGTGTTATACAAAGAACCAGAGGTGAGGCCAGTAATGCAAAGTGGGCCAATATGCCAGAGCTGTCCTTCATTCATTCAACCCCCAAATAATTTTAAAACACTTCCTATATTGGACCAGCCCCTCTACTAGTTGCTGAGGATACAAAAAGAGAAAATCCTTCCTAACGAAGGAGTTATAGCTCAGTATAGAAGTTAGGCAAGAATATAAAGAAGGAAAGACAAAACAAGAAATTAGTCATTCTTGGGTTTGGAAGTTGGCAAAGAAACACCATAGAGCAAAAGACACTTAAGGCTTGAAAATCAAAGCAACGGCGAGACAGAAGGAAATATCTGGAGTGGGGAGAGGGGGTGGGGAGTATCATGAGACATGAAGCAGTCTTGTGTATTTGGGCATGTAGCAGTTTGGTCCAAGTGTGGAACGTGAGGTAAATTGGAATTAGAAGCTGCACAGCAACTAATCCAAAGGGTCTCCTTGGACAGACTGCTCTGGGAACACAGGAGTGCTGATCTGAGTGAGTAGATGGCGCATTGGTAGTGGTGGTTGGGTAGGGTGGGAGAATACAGAAGTGCTCAAACATGTTGCTGCTTTAAGGGTTTTATCGCTCAGGATAAGATTATGAAGAATTAGCAGAATGGGCCAAGGGATAAACAGACTGGAATAAATAACATAACCAAAAAGGAAAATATCATCAAAAGCTCACAGAGGGAAGAGAAGGGAAGAGCCACCAGAAACACTATTTACTTAGTAGTTCATTTATTAACATAGTGATATTGACTCATCTTAGAATGTTTATCAACAAAAGAAGATGCCCAGCATAGAATGATAGGACCCAGCATGTGAACATCTGTATTGTGTACGCAGAACTTTCCAGGGGAGAATTACACTGAATCTGGGAGACATGGGTAGGCATGTTGGCAGCATTCTCTAACGGGAACAAGGAAATTCATCAGACATCACTGTGTTCTAATTCATGCTTATCACATACCCTTCTGAGTAATTCTTGTTATTTTGTTATATATATCAAGAGAGAAAAACTAGTTAGGGGATATATGTAAACCACTTTTTGAAAAGGTTACCAGAAGAGAGATTTTTGACTAATATATTATCTCTTGTCAACTTAATTAATGAGCTTCTTTTTTTGAGAATCAAGGTCTACCACTGTACCTTTACAAGACAATTTCCTGACCTGTAAGACAGACATTCTAACCTGCAATACAGTAGAATTATAAATAATTCTACCCTTTGCAGTCTCTTGGCAGCCCCACTCAGTTTCCCCCTGCCAACCTTGCGATGTCATTGCCTCCATTCCTTTAGATTTTCTGCATCTTAAAAATAGGTTGGCTTATCTACAGAGAAACTTAAGGTCCTAAGTGGAAAATCACACCTCTAGAAACACTTTAGTAAAATGATGACAGGAAGTATGTGGATATAGCAGTCCAACAGAGCACAGCCACCCAAGCTGTAAAATAAACTTAGTTTATCTCAAATTTAGTTTTTACTTTCCATTAAATTATGCAGGAGGCACTCTAAAATGGTAGAGAACTAGCGGTTTTCAACATTTTTTTAAGCCTCTGGAATTTTTCCTCAGACTAAATCTTGATGAAAACTGTCATGTGAAAATATGAAATGCCCGGTCAGAAGCAGGAAGGAACAGCCAGGGGTCTGCTGGCTCAATTCTTTCCACCAAGGCTTGTAGTTCCGCAGCGCATCCCAAGGAGCACCAGGTTCAAGTTGAGATCAGCTCACAGAATCAAAGAACCTGGGAGGGAAAATGGTGATACACGTTTCTACCTTGGCTCTGTGGGTGCTTGAGAATAGGGTCTGCGGTGAAACAGCTGTAATCAGTAAAAGCTACAGAAACCTTTAACAAGGAAAAAAGACTACCCTTGCCCACAGGACCAGAACCTGTGAGGAGAGTCCCAGCTTGCCATTCAGGGGATCAATAACTAGTGACTTTATTTCCTTATTTAACAGAAGCAGCTGCCCTCATTACTTCTGAACAAATAAAGAAGCAAGTTTCATGATAAAATGAATTTATGGCTTAAAACTGAACAGAGACCAGCTTGATGCAACACGAACTAATTTCACCTAAGGGTAGTAACCCTTAGCCTCATTTCATGTTGTAACTCTTAAAACCTAAAATATGGAAAACAGAAGTTATAAATACCTGTATACATGCATTTGCATAGGTACCCTTGCACAGAAATCATCAATACACTAGAGCCCAGCTTTAACAGTTCACATGGCAGGGCCACCTTTCACATTTTTAGGTTAAAAAACAAAACAGAGCAACTCTGGTCAGGCCCAGCTGTGTTTGCCGGGTGCTACATTCTGTGTTGCTGAAAGACTCTAGTCTAGAGAGGTCCACATATAAGTACTCATTTGATTTGAGGATGTGTTTTAACCATTCACGGCAAAACTTAGAAGAGACCGCAGTCTTTTAGATTATTTTTTATGATGACATCTGTTACAGCAGCAAAAACAACCTGCACATTCTTAGTATCTGTGGCACATGTGAAGCGGGCATCTATTTCCTTTGTGTCCTTTCTCCTATTGAGGTCTTCAAACTGACATTGTGTGAATGCAGCTGCCTCTTCATATCTGTTCGAGCCTGCCTATTCTGGATAGCATATAGTGAGAAGGCTCTTTCTGATTTTTTGCTTTGAAGGGAAACCCGTATAAAGACACAAAATGGTCCACAAAACTCCTTTGAGAAATCTCTGCCACTTCCCTTAAAGAGCCTGAATAGCTCTCCCTCCCCCCATTTCTTGAATACAGACCCCTGACCCCCGAATAAATTAAAGGAGCCTCAAAAAAGGAAGCAAATTCTGCTAAAGGGGGCTGCTCTGTCTGGGATTAGCTCTCGGTCTCACTGTTTCACTAATAAACACACTTTCACTTTACACTCTAGGCTGGCTGGCATTTGAATTCTTTCCTGTGCAAAGTTAAGAACCCATAGTGGGTTTCAAACCTGGTTCCCTAGATTCCCAGAATGCCTGAAGCATGTTGAAAGGATTTTAGAGATAGAAGAGGCAATTAAGGGGGGGGGGGGGGTTCCATAGGAAAGGAATGCATGATGATTCATGCTACCAGATTGTTTACAAGAATGTTACAAGATAAGGAGGAGAAGAAGAGAGGACCATTGGGTGAGCTTTGAAACTTTAAAACTGATACCATGCAGGAAAAAGGGGAAAGTGGCCAATTAGGGAAGAAAGGGAGACATAACATAAAGAAAGATCCAACTAGAGAGTGGAATGAAAAAGCAAAGAAATTATGAGTGTTTATAAACCATAGACAAAGAGACTCACAGAACTAGGTGCCCCCCCTCCATTTTAGAGAGAGGGGACCCCTAGTTTGTATGCACTTGCAATAAACTTCCATACTTTTGCTTAAAATATTTTAGTCCAAGAACTTTATTCTTCAAACTTCATGGGACAAGAACCTGTGAGGAGAGTCCCAGCTTGTCATTCAGGGCATCAACTGCTAGTGACTTTATTTCCTTATTTAACAGAAGCAGCTGCCCTCATTACTTCTGGATGAATAAGGAAGCAAGTTTCATGATAAAGTGGCCCTGGGAATACTTCGAAGTTGCATGAAGCACCAACATTTAGGATAAATTCTCATATTTGGAAATCCGAAATTTTTTCATTGTATCATCACTTTCAATGGCTTTGTGTAAAAGCCATTGCTCTACATTTTTTAAAAAGAGCACACACAATTTCATATTACAGATTTATATTCATTTATATAAAAAATAACCTTTATCTTTGCTGTAACCTAGTGAAATTACAAACAATTTATTCAAGGAATAAGTATTTAGCCAACACAGTTAAATATAACCATGACAGAGGAAAGAAAGGGGAGAGTGGTAAAAATTATAGAGTGAATTTGTTGATTTACTGTTAAGTATTATGGTGAGTCATCAATATGTTCTTCACTGACTCAACCAAAATCTTTAAGTTAGGAACTTTTCATCAGTCTCTCTTCTGTGTGTCGTCTTGATTGGGTTATACTCGGTTAAATGAGCCATCTACCCCTGTTTCCTCCTCTCTCCTCCCCTTTGTTTTTTGTTATTGTTGGTTTTTTTTGTCTGTTTGTTTGTTTATGGGTGGTTTTGTTTTGCTAAAAAGTAGTTTAACTTAATCTTATACCTAGTTCTCTCTGATAAAAGTATTTCCTTTCCTTCATTATAACATTGACTATTATGGTTATATTCTGTGCATTTCATTTACATCATTTAAAATACTATTAGTAAATATTATCAACTAATACTTGACTATTTTATATTACTAAATATAATATTTGGCTTAGGATGGTATACTTACAGTGGAAACAATCACTGGCCAGGATATATCCTTATTCCCATTTAGGCCAAGTCAATGTGGGGAAGCAGTAGGAATAATAGCAGCATTTTCTTTATATTAAGTTGAACTCTCACAGCTCATAAAATCTATAAGCCAAAGTTTAAGTAATAGTTTTTTCGTGGTCTGGACAAAAAACTCTATGACGTATGGTTATTTGATGCATACGGTACATACAACACAGTGTTCCAGGAAGACAGGTGGGAATTGGTGCCCAGGGAATCTTCAGTTCTCAGAAGCTGGCGGCTGGCCTCTATGATCTTTAAACCAGCAAAGGACTTATATTATGTTTCTCTGCAAATTTTCCTTTTCATTAAATATCTGGGTATTAAAATATAACTGAATCTAAGAAGTAAGTCTCCAGTTTTTAAATACTTTTTCTTTTTTATCTGGATGAGACTTTGCTTTTCTCAAAAAAAAAAAAAAAAAAAAAGGCAATGGCATAAGCCTTGGTGCTTTTTACCCTTCAAGTTGCAAGAGTTTAAACTGCAGCATTCTCCTTGATGCAGTATTTGCCTTGATGGAGCACCTCGGAAAATCCCATTCTGATTGGCAACTGCAGCTCCCTGTATCAATAATATTTTTTCTTGGCATGTTCTAATATAACAAGTCAACTCCAATTAATTAGAATAGTTAAGTTTGCATGTGATAGGCATGTATTCAAGGAAGGCTGAGATGTCCTTGCTAGACAGGTGGTAGTACCTAGCATATGATAGTTCTACTATGTTCTGGATAAATTGATATCTTTCTCATTTCTCCATCTGCTTAAATATTCAAGCCTAATTTATTATCTGATTTTATGAGGTAAGAAGCAAGGGCAGAACATATTAGGCAGCATATGGCTTATTTATCAATCTTTCCATTTTAAAAGTCTAAACTGGCATCTCAACTACTGCTGAGATAAAAAAAAAATCACTAAAATGGGTCCATATGCCTCTCACTCTGAGTCAAACTGTATTATGTAACAGTTCTCTTCCTCATTCCTAAATTCCAGCTACCACTGGAAGACACTTAATAGCAGTAAAAAGTGCAAAAATGAAGGTTGATTCCAAAGAAAATGCAGAATATTAAGAAGGCAGGATATAATTACTATTCATCTTGGACAGTGCTACACAATAAAAATGACACAATAGTCAATTCAACCTCAAATGTTTAAAATAAAATCCAACTTCTTACTTGCTATGCCAAGCTCTTCCCACTTCAAAGTCCACAGAAACCAGTTAGTGAGCCAATGTCTTAACTAATTAAAAATGTCTGATTCAGGAGGTCCATTTCACATACACAATAGAACTGACCAATATAAAAAATTAACACTAAAGAATAACATAAAAATAGCTATTAAGATATCCAAGCTAAAAACAACCAAAAGTTGAGACTTTTCTTGTTATAAGAACTTTAACAGGACAAAGCCATCCTTAAGTCAATGTTTCACAAAATGCATACCATGCACACTTTGGACTAGACATACTGGTAAAGATTCAAATTCCAGCCCCCAAGGAGCCAAAATCTAGATGAGGTGACATATAGCGTAAGCTTTAAATAAATGATTCGATGATTAAAGAGTAAAGGTAGAAGAGATGTTAAAGAACAATCAGTCTGACCTCCTCGTCTTCTGCAAGATAAAACATGGTAGACTCAGAAAGAATAAATCACTGGTAGGTAAGAGGAAGGGACTGAACTGGACTCCAACTCTTCTGACTCTAAGTCTAAACATAGGGATTTTCACATCATTGGTGGACCCTTTACTAAAGGAAATGTCTTTATCACCTAAAGAAATAGCTTTATCACCAAAAGCTAGGGGCTGCAATTAATGGGCTGCATAACAGCTATAATTGAACATCCTTGATATAATAACAAGGTCATTTCTGTTCCAGCAATGGGGTTATTTTAGGAAGGCTTTTGATGGGTTTAAGGACCCTAAGTAAAATAGCTCCTGTGGTAAAACCGATTTGTTGAGAAACATTTCCAAAGCTATAACTTAATCATAAAGTACTTCAGCCAACCATCAAAACTTAGAGAACCCACTATATGCTGTTTTCATAGATCACACCCGGGGAAATAGAAGTGCACCAAAAGAGCCACCTTCTGTCTCTGGTTACCCTGCCCCTGTCTAAATGAGATAGATACTACCTCCAGCAGAACTAAGTGGAGCTGCTACTTATGATTCTGATGAGTTCTCCCCATCAATAAATCTCCACTTATCTGCATAATCTGCTTAAGACATCAGTCCAAAGAAGATTCTAGAATAATTTTTCTAAAGCTTCTTATTGTGGCTCACATTAGGAAATACAACTTACATCATGATCTATTATACACATATATGTTAAACTGAAATAAAAGTTTGACACAAAAATACTATATTCAATACCTAATATTTCCTATTCCTTTTTATCCTTTATTCTTTAAGTAAAATATAAATATGAATTATAATACATTAATTTATTTTAATGACTCTCTAATAGATAACCCACTTGAGAAACTCTATGAGATCATTTACCTATTCATTCCTAATATATTTATTGTCTACACTAGGTCAAGTACTATTTGAAGTATTGGAAAATACTTTTCTTGAAGCCAACATAAAAGAAGTCTGACTACCCTGAGAACACCATGTTGAAGATGCCATGTTCAGATGGCAGTATTCAACAGTTCCAGCTGAGATTGTCCTTCTGAAATCCTAGACATGGTAACCATGTAACAAAGAGTCCATCTTGGAAGGGGGTAGTCTAGTCCATTAATCCAGCCCTCAGCATTCAAGTCACCGTCAGCTATTTAAACCATATCAACTGATACTCTAGAAATTCTGGAGGTGGGGAGAGCTAACACCACTGTGACCTTATGAAGTTACTGAAGACAGAATGCATTAGCATAATGAAATGGTTGTTGTTTTACATGATAGTTTCATTGTTGTTTTACAGCAATAGATAGTGCAGATCCCAACTTAACGCAATTTTCCAACCCCCAATAAATGAGAATATTTTGACCCAATCAGCTTCTTACTATGATGATGATAATGAAGAAGGATGGATTTTCCTTGCTTTTATTGCTTGGCTTAGTTTCTGTGAAAGGAGGCAATTGATGTTCAAAAAATAATCCAGGTCACAACAAGATGGCGGCAGAGGTAAACGCCTAACTGCAGCCGCACTCAACAATTTCACAAAATACAACTAAAATATAGAGTGGACACTATCCAGAACTACAGGAAAGTTGACTGACTGGAAATTCTACAACTAGAAGGAAAGAGAAAACCAGAAGGAAAACCAGAGGAGCTGTAAAAGCCTAAGGTACGGAGACACAGTGCGTGAGTGGGGAGAGGATGGAGCCGCGCACATTGCGCAGAGAGGAGGGGCGGCTGAGTGCCTGGATGGCGTTCCCTAGCGGGAAGGAGATACCTAAAAGCTCCGGACCGTGCTGAACCCCAACTCCGACTGCACTGAACCCCAGTTCTGGGCGAGACCCTGGGGTCCAGGCTCATACAGAGGGAATCTGGGCTGTAAGGCGGAAGCTCAGCGGAGCTGCGGCAAAAGGCAGAGCCCCTGAGTCGCGCACATTGCGCGCAGAGGAGGGACTGTTCGCTGAGCTGGTGAATTGCCCCAGCGGGAAGGACTCAAAAGCTCAGGACTGTGCTGAGCCCCAGTTCTGACTGCACTGAACCCCAGCCCTGGGCAAGACCCTCGGGCTCCAGCCTCATACAGAGGGAATCTAGGCTGTAAGACAGAAGCTTAGGGGAACGGTGAAAAGCAGAGCCCCTGAGTTGCGCACATTGCGCGCACAGAGGACAGACTGTTGTTTGGGCCGAGAGATCGCCCTAGCGGGAAGGAGACATAAGCTCCGGACTGTTCTTAACCCCACTTCCAACTGCTCTGAACCCCAGTTGTGGGCTTGTTGGGGGAGAGACTAGACTGTCTGGTAGCGGGCGAAGCTCTAGGCTGCCTTTGTCCCAGAGGTGCTTGCTTCGAGTACCAAAGGACACTGAGGTACACTGAAACTCAGGAACCTCAGAGGGCGGGGCTAACCAGAAGCCAAGGCTGTAGGCTCCACCCTGAAACTCTGCCCCATCCAAGCTGAACTCAGAGAGGCTTTTGCAGGTTTCCAAGTCTAGTGGAATAAGGTTGTCTCCTGGCATAGACACAGCTGATCCTCCCAACCTACCAACTCAGGGAAGCAGCGAAAATGCCAAAACGAGGAATCAGATCACAAACGAAAGAAATGGAGGACAAAAAGCGACTGGATATAGAGTTCAAAGCCACGCTTATAAGGTTGTTCAACAATCTCTTAGAAAAGGCCGATAAAATAAATGAGACCTATGAGGATATGATAAGGGATCAACAAGAAATAATGAAGGGTCAACTAGAAATAAAGAATACAATCTCTGAAATAAATAATATTATACAGAGTCCTAAAAACAGATTGGAAGATTGCAAGAATCAAGTCCAAGATTTGCAACACAAAGAGCCAGAGGACACTCCTCCACAGAAGCAAGAAGACAAGAGAATCCAGAAAGTTGAAGATAATGTAAGAAACCTCTGGGACAACTTCAAGCGAACCAACATCAGAATTATGGGCATCCCAGAAGATGACAGAGAGCAAGATACCGAAAACATATTGAAAGAAATAGTGACAGAAAACTTCCCCCACCTGGGGAAAGAAATAGACTTACACATACAGGAAGCACACAGAACCCCAAACAAAAGGAATCCAAAAAGAACCACACCAAGACACATCATAATTAAAATTCCAAGAGCTAAAGACAAAGAGAGAATATTAAAAGCAGCAAGACAAAAGCAGGTAGTTACCTATAAAGGGGCACCAATACGACTGTCAGCTGATTTCTCAACAGAAACCATGCAGGCCAGACGGGAATGGCAAGAAATATTCAAAGTGATGAATAACAAGAACCTACAGCCAAAAATACTCTACCCAGCAAAGCTATCACTCAGAATCGAAGGCCAGATAAAGAGCTTCACAAATAAATTTAAGCTAAAGGAATTCATCACTGCCAAGCCAGAATTATATGAGTTGCTGAAAGGGGTTCTTTAGGAAGAGGAAGAAAATAAAGATAAAATTTATGAACAAACACGTAACTATCAACAAGTGACTCTAAAAACCAAGAGAAGTAAAAATCATGATGAACAATATTAACTGGTGAATATAATAGAATCAGAGGTATGGAAGGGGAGAGGACTGATGATTCTTGGGGAAATGGGGAGTAGAGCGGGGTGGGAAGAGACTGAACATAAACTGCACCTATGGATGAGGACAATGGGGCATGGGGAAAGGGCAGAGAATTGAATGGAAACTTGGTGTAGGGGAGCAATGCGGGGGGTGGGGAATGAGGAACATTTGTAATAATATGAACAATAAAGATTTATTAAAAAAAAAAAAAACAAAAAAAAAATAATCCATTCGCTCTCCACCTTTTCTACTCATCCATGCAGTTAGGTGATGGCTATTGTCCAGTTCTGGCTAATAAAATATGATGAGATGTAACTTTGGGTGCAGTTACAAATAGGTATGATTCCTCTAACCTTTCTCTTTGGACTATGAGCACAAACTGAGGAGACAGAACTACAAGATGGAGGTATCCTGGATCTCCAACTCCCTGTTCATAAAGAGATGCTGGAGAGAGCTTCCTGACCCACTCCAAATGCCAATATGAATAAGAAATAAATATTTGTTGTGTTAGGCTATGTAAATCAAAGCTATTACTTGTTATTGCAACATAGTCTAGGGAGTATAGCTAACCCTAACCAGTATAATTCATAATCTTCTAATATACTCACTCTGCATGCATTATAAATCCTCTCTCTCTCTCTCTCTCTCTCTCTCTCTCTCTCTCTCTCTCTCTCTCCCTTTCTCATCAAATTCACCTCAATGCCTACTCAACTCTTCCCTGAAACAGCTATACTATAAGGCTGGGAGGGAAGGGGAAGGGACTAAGCAATCATGGTAACTGACTTATTTTTATACTTCATGTATACAGACTTCAAATGGACTCTTAGTGCTTCCTAGTTATTCTCTTAAATTTTCTTCTTTAATTTACTCTTCAATTTTCCAAATTGATTCTTTCAAACTCCCTTCACTTTCTTCAAATCAACACCTCCTTCCCCAAATTTATTCTCAGGTGATGATTTGCTTAATATTTTACTGACAATGTTGAAACCATAGAAAAAAATTCTCACGTGTACCAATCTATCTGGATCTATCCATATATTTTGCCTCCCATTTCTTAATTGTAGCTGAGCTGTCTTTGCTCTTATATAAAGCCAATGACTCTACTTGAGCTCTGAATCCAGTCCCATCTCTCCTAATCAATGATATTCATTTCTTTCTCTCTCTGCATTGCTATGAAACTTTATTTCTTTACTGCACATTCCCATCACCATGCAATCATTGGTAGTTTTCTTTATTGCAAAACTTGAAAAATATTATCTTTGCTCATCATCTTCACTTGATATACACCAAGTGTTATTGAATCCCTTGAAATTACCCTCAGCACTCTGCCAAAGCAGATATTGTCAAAGTCACTAATGACCTTCAAATTGCTACATAAAAAGCAAATTCTCATTTCTCACTGGACACAGTTTCTTAACAGCTTTTGGAACAATTGATCCTGTGCTCCTTCTAAAAACATACTTTTTCTGTGGCTGCTGGAATGATATTCTCTTTTGTTTTTTTGTGGGGGATTTTTTGCTATCTCACTGCCTGATTGTTCCTAGTGTATTTTTTCTGAATTACGCTCATTTTCCCAATCTCTAAGCATTAGAATGGTCCCATGAACAGATTTGAGACTTTGATTTTCCATTTGTATTTATCTTTCTAGTTCATCTCATTAGAATCCATGTCTTTCATGTTTAGCTGTGCCATGATGAATCCAAAATTTATAATTTTAGCTTCAACTTAGAGATTTTACTTCTGAACCCAATCTCCATATTGTCTTATATAGCTAACCCCACATTTTCCCACTTGGATGCTTAATAGGCATTTCTATCTTAGCAGAAGCAAAACTAAACTCTTGATATTTCTTTCTACAATTTATTCCTCCCACAATCTTCCTATGACAGTAAGTGGAAATTTCTTTCTACTAGAAATTCAGTCCTCAAAATATGGGGTCATTCTTGACTCTTCTTTTTCTAACACATCATATCCAGTCCTTTAGCTAATGCTGTCACTTCTATTCTCAAATATGTATCCTGAGTCTAATCCCTTTTAACAACTGTCACATCTCCCACACTATTTCAAGCCACTATTATATCCCATGAAGATTTCTCAGTAACCTTTTACATAGTTTCCCTATAACCATTCTTTTTCTATTATCAACTAATTTCCATATTGTAGTGGAAGATGCTATAACAGTTACAATGTGTGGCTCAAAGATGCTTTCAAGTCTAAGTCAGATTACACTCTCTTGTATCAAATGCCTCAGATAGCTTTCCAGCTAAAGTACTAAGTTCTCGGTGCCCTATATGACCTAGCTATGCTATATCCCCCCAAGCTCTTCTCATAATACTCAGATAATTGCCCACTCTGCTCCAGCCACACTCCCTTTATTTCTCTTTCTTAACTTCACCATGCAAGGTTCATCTCAAAGCTTCTGCATGTATAGCTCTCTTTGTCAGGGAAACTCTCTTCTGAGGTTGCCATGTGGCCCTTTCCTCATTTCATTTAGCTCTCTGGTCCAAGTTCATCTATTTTTAAAAAGCTTTTCTCTGACTGCATGTGCTATTGATCTATTATCCTGTTTTACTTTTGTATCACTTATCAATAACATAACATCCTATATATAATAGAACGCCAATATGCAAATCAACCAAATGGTCGCTATGACATGCACTGACCACCAGGGGGAAGACGCTTAACGCAGAAGCTGCACCCTGGTGATTAGTGTACTCCCACAGGGGGAGTACCACTCAGCCAGAAGCCCTGAGCCAGGGAGCCTCTTCCACCTCCACAGCAGCACTAAGGTTGTCTGACTGCCAGCTTAAGCCTATGGACCTAAAGCCATTAGTTGGACATCCCCTGAGGGCCCCTGGATTGCAAGAGGACACCTTTTGACCCCGAGTGCACAAATTTCATGCACTGGGTCACTAGTAGTTTATATTAAATGTGTTTATTGGCTGATACCTGTGCTGTGCAGGCCTAGAATGTAAAATCCATACAGGCAACAACTTAATGAGTCCTATTCGATGACTTTTATTATAGAACCCAAAATATCTGGAACATACTGGTAGTAGGTGCTCAATAAATATTTGAATAAATTAATAAATATGAAACTCAGTTTTAGATGATGAATATGTCTCATATCTGGAAACTCTGAGTTCATGTAAGAAAACAAGTAACCTGCATGCATCCAGAGGCATCAAACTGACTAAAGTAAGGCTCCTAAAATATAAAACAAATAAGATGGGCAGCAAAATTATTAGTACACCAAGGCTACCAATATCCTTGGCAACTAGCCACAGAAGACCAGATAAAGCAGGAACCAGCTTGGCATTTGTGTCCAATATAAGCCCACATTTCTCCTTGCATAAAGAGAAAGCACATCCACATGAAGCAAATGCAGTTAAAACAAATGCTGACAACTGGTTATAAATTAGATTAGTGGCATTCTCATTAGTTTATGCTTGCATAGGGAAAGGACATTAGGCTGTAGTTAAGTGGAGCAATTTAAGGTGGTTCTAAAAATTGTTATAAGTCTGGTATCTTTTCTAGAGAAAATACAGATGCCTAAGATAATCTTTTCTAAACCTACATCTGTAATATTTAATTATACAAACATAAACTTACTTATGGGGACACCAGGACAAAATATAAAAATTGATACAGGCTTTAAAAAATGCAGGATACAGAGATACAGTGTATATGACTCTGAAGTGACCTTGGGTATATTAAGTGGATGAATGGTCACAAAAAAAGAACAAGCAGATGCAGTACAGAAGAAAGTGAGGTCATCAAAAATAAGATGACTGAAGAGCAGAACACCATTAGCGACATATTTATTAAGCTACAGGAATAAGTTCTAATGAGGATGAATGGTTGGAATCCTGGAACATACAAGTAATAGAGCAAATGATCATGGCCTCAAAGAAATCCTTGTAAGAAAATGGGAATAGAAATAGAGGCTTACTAAAGGAATTGGACTTCTTTCCTTTACACATAACTGATTTAGGATTATGCAGTTTTGATACCTTGTTAACTGTAGTCCGTTAAAAGACTAGTTTAACTAATGCTGTGTGTACTGCTGGAAGATATATATATCTGCCAAACTCAACTTATTGATGCTCAAATCACATTCAGCCTCACACCGTCAACAAGGTGTGCTTTTTGTGTCTCCCAGCTTTGTGTGTCTAAGGCTTTGCATGCATGCCTGCCCCAAAACACACACACTAGCAGTCAACAAAGCAGAATGGAGATTATATATTTGAGGATAATATCTACCTTAAATGTTTTTATAAAGGAATGATGATATTCTAACCTCAGTTAAAGAATGAAATGAATAATATTGTAGGATCTTCAAAATTTCAAAATCTGTCTTAATATATGAGGAACTCAGACAAAATGGCAAAAGACTACACTAACTTGAGCAATAAAACATATGAAGATAGTGGAAAAGCCAAGATAAAACCCCAGATTTCCTAGTGCTGGGAGCTGGGTATTGTTCCTTTCATTTCACTAGTTATAATCTTAGTATCTTTACTTTACAGACAAATGAAACACATCAAAACAACCTCCTCCTTGACAGAGCAAATAATTTAAATAAGTATATATTTGCATGTCTATTGTTATGTTTCAGAACATAGCACAAAAAGTTTCTTTTGGTACATTTTAAGGGTTTGAACTACGTAAATACTGAAAGGCTTCCTAAATTCTTCACATACACTGTTCAGGGTTAAAGTCACTGAGAGAAAAGAGTATGAGAAGTGTGTGTGTTGCAATGTCAGGCCTTTTCCCTCATCCTGGCTTTCACATTTTTATTATTTCTTTAAGGGATGGAAACACCACTTTGATTTTATAGAGTCTATATTGCAATTCAGCATCACAAGAGACAAGCTTTCTTCTTATTTGTATGAAATTTAAATTTGGATGTATTATAGACTTTTCTGATTAACTTTTCCATTGCCTTCTTTATTACTACCAGTTTTAGAAAAAAGCCATATTAGGCTAAAATGTACCTAATTTCCCAATCTTGAATGAGTAATTTTAAATTATTATTTATTTTTATTTTTTCAAATTAAATGTATTTGGGTGACATTTGTTAATAGGATCACATAGGTTCCAAGTATGCATTTCTATGATGCATAATTTGTATATTGCATTTTGTGCTCACCACCTAAAGTCAAAACATATTCCATCATCATGCATTTGACCCCTTTTACTACCCCTAAATCCTCTTCTATCTGGTAACCACCATACTGTTGTCTGTGTCTATAAGTTTCAATTTTATTAGTATATCCCAAATATGAGTGAAATCATATAGAATGAATCACATTTCATTTGTGATTGTATGAGTCTTATGAATCTGATATTATTATTTCAAGTTAAGAGACAGAGTTCAAAAAACATAACAAATATTAAATGGTTCAAATCTAGACTCATTCTTGTCACTGGCAAAATTTCTTTTTCATATAGTTCTTTGGGAAAAGGAAAAGCCTTTTTTATTAACAAGATGAATATGCATTTAAAGATTATATGCAAAATGCAGGAAGACTTCCAATTTTCTGAAGCCAATTTTCTGTTTCCTATTCATCATTCAATTCTCTGCACTTAACACACCAGCTTAACCACTAAATTTTTCTTGATACCTATTGAATGTTTACCATGCATTACTAGCTTTAGGTATAGCCTATTAAGCTCAAAAAACAAATCTTTAAAAATGTTACAATAATTATTCTTATTTTACTGAGGCTCAATTAGATGAACTAACTTAATAGGACCACAACAAAGTTGGGTTTCCAGATAAAGAAGTTTGGTCTCAGCACCTACAGTATGAATCCACTCATCAGCATTGTTATTGAAAACACATGTTAGGTGAAAACAAAAAGGAGCTGGGTCACCTAGAGGACGTTTTGACCACACTCCTATGTCTTTTTCATCTAACAATAGAACTGTAATTTAGAGCTGATTTTAACCGGGGGAGTGAAAAGCAATTACTTTAGAGTTGATGCTCTCTTGCTCATGTCAGTTCACCACCTAGAGGCCATTTTTACAGCTCATCCTCCAAATCACTACATGTGGGCAATTATATTGCATCTGACAGGACTCTTTTGCAACACTACAGTTATCCCATTATCATCTCTTTTCTGATAAGCTCCATCAGTTTTGTTGCTGAACCATCACTCACTTTTCTTCTAAGACTTGATCTTGTCTTTTGCAAAACACACACGCACACGCACACACACACACACCATTTTCTAGATCATTTATGTATGCCTGGCAGAAAACTTGCAAGAAGAGATAATCTTAACTGATTAATTTTTTTCATCAGAAATGAACATATTTTTAAGTAGCAGCTGGAAGGTTTTCTTTATATACATGTGAGGAAATAGATTATATTGCCAACAAAAAATTGAAATGACTTAATATTTAATAAAGAAGTTCTTTGAGATGAGAACATAATAGTAGTTCTCAAAATTCCCATCCTATGAAAATGTTATCAATAATTTGAGGATGCTCATAAATACAAACTATAAAATTTTGTTTGCAAATATTGAAGGTTTTGGATCTCCTTAAATCTGTACTTCATAATCTGTGACCTATAATTTTCGAAGACATTGAGTAGAAAATGACAGTATTGTGCAACTTAAAATATTTGACAGCATTCAGTTCTTCACTCTAAATGGAAAAATGGTCAGCCCATAATTTCCTGAGAGGCACAATAAGGAGAAGCAGACTCACCCTGTAAAATCATACAGAATCACTCAGACACACCAATACAAAATTAAATCTGACTTCCACCTGAGAATTTAAGAAATGTACTACCTTGCCCCAAACAGGTAAGAATCCGATTACCACAAGGATGGATAGTTACCCATGGCGAAGAAGGGGATTCCCAGCAGGGTGGAGTTGTACTTCCCATCCGTGATGAAGAAGATCCCTGCTGCTGTGAGGATAGAGATGCACACTGTGAGCACCCCCAGGAGGCCTAGGAAGGGCTTGCTGCGCAAACAGTCCTTCATGGAGCTGGAGAGGGTGGCTGTGGTCAAGATCAGCACAAGGCTCACCAGGACCTTGCTCCTGGCCAGGATGCTGGTCTTATGAAAGTCTCTCCAGAGGCTAAAGGATGCTAAAGAGTAGAGCTGGAGTTCCTGGTGCTCTTCCTGGAGCTTCCTCATAAGCTTACAGAACTCATTCTCCCACTTCTCCCCTATGAGGTCCTGGGTGGCAGAGCCATAGGTCTGGAGGTAGTAGGTGATTTGAATGGCTCTGGCTGACTTGACCCGTTGGTCCTTGCTGTTTGGCACTTCTACTACCCCGCCCAGTTGGTGTCCAATAAAACTGTTCCTCCCATCCTTGAAAACAGAAAAAAAGGGAGATGTAAGTTATAAGAGAGATGCATATTCCAGAGAACATCTTCTTATTCTAAGTGAAGGAGAACAAGAAAGGCAAAGATGGGCGTTAGCAATTGTGGAACTGATGTGGGTGGAGTGACATGTTATATTTTATGTTTAACCTTTTGGAGCCACATGGGATACCATGCAAGATGATCAGGATTAGAAAAGATGCAAAGAGTATTATGAAGCTCTACAAGTCTTGCCACATGCATAGAAAAAGTGCATGACTATTATTTTGATCTCATCCATACCCTCATTCCCACCATTTCTTTCTATAACAACCCATTGTAATTCCTTAATGAGAATCAAGTTTTATGATTCAGTTTCAGCCAACAAAGTGAAGTTATGAGTTAATATTTCAAAAATTAAACTATTTATTTATTTAATAAATATATGCTAAACTGTTTAGGGTTAACACACACACCTACACCACACACACATAGACACACAAACTTTACACAAACATCCATACTCATCCTTTATATTCTGCGAATATAACTGCATATCACAGAGCAAGGAGAAATAAATATTGTTCTGTTTTTATAATTAATTTCATAGTGTTGAAATGTTTTTTGAGTGAGCATCTACTCACTCATTATTTCCCCTCCAAACAACATGCCTCAGTCTTACCATAGGTTGACCTCTTTTCCATAGAATACAGTGGACAACCCCCCTAAATTAGACTGCTAACATTTCAGGTGGGTTTGTTAAAAGTCATCACAACTTCAGAATTTCATATAAGGCAGAGTAGTCAAGATCACAAGAGTAGGATATTTATCTCTCCTGTTTAAGGTACTCCTGAGGCAGATCCTGAATCTCATCCAGTGTACCTTACCTCTTAGGACAAAATTCATGACGGTCATTATTACATTTGAAGCAGTTAGTTTTTGTTTTCTGTGTTTTGTTTTGTTTGGTTTGGGTTTTTTTTATGGCCACATTGTCATTTACTCTAACACCAGCAGCTGTCAGATAGAATATTGAACCCAATCGCTGGTTGCAAGATGGCATATAATGTTGAAGATGGGCTGCAGGTACTGAGTAGGACACAGGTAGGAAGATCAATTTATGCCATAGACTGTTTCTGTTAGATCAGGCAAGCCATATAAAAGAGTAGATTCAGAGCAGAAAACAAATCTTTGTAGAAGGGTAGTGCAGAATGGTAATAAGCCAACAATGTCATAACCATGGTTATTTTCACCGAACTGTTATTGGGGACTTGTTTAATACAGACACCTATATCTACAGTTCTTGTTTGTATTTGTATTTTTAACATGGTCAACACAAAAGTTTGAGAAATTTACAGAGAGTACAAATGTTGTTAGTAGCATCATCCAGAATTAAGATAAAAAAATTTCATAGTCACTCCATATACCCCTATTTTCCCCACATGTTCAATAGAAAACAATCTTTCTGTTTAAATCAATCTGGCCAGATGTAAGTGAACAATATATTTCTAAATAATAATTTGACTTAGGAGAGAAGAAACCAAGATGGTGGCATAGGTAAACACCTAACTGCATCCTCACACAACAATTTCAAAAAAAAAAACAACTAAATACAAAATGGACATTATTCAGAACTAGAGGAACGTTGACTGACTGGAAATTCTACAACTAGAAAGAAAGAGAAAACCAGAAGGAAAATCAGAGGAGCTGTAAAAGCCTAAGGTACAGAGACATGGTGTGCACTTGAGGAGAGGGCAGAGCTGGAGAGGACGGGGAGGCTGAGTACCTGGCTGGTGTTCCCTAGTGGGAAGGAGATAAAAGCTCTGGACAGTGCTGAACCCCAGTTCCAACAGCACTGAACCCCAGTTTTGGACGACACCCTGGGGATCCAGGCTCATATGGAGGGAATGTGGGCTGTAAGGCGGAAACTCGGAGGAGTGGCGAAAGGCAGAGTACCGGAGGCGGGCACATTGCATGCAGAGAAGGACTGTTGACTCTGCTGCTGGATTGCCCTAGCAGGAAGGAGACAAAATCTCTGGACTGCTCTGAACCCCACTTCCAAATCCACTTCCAACTGCACTGAACCCCAGTTCCGGGCTCATGGGAGGAAAGACTAGACTGTCTGGTAGCGGGTGAAACTCTAGGGCTCCTTTCTCTCAGAGGTGCTTGCAGTGAGTACCGAAGCACACTGAGGAACACTGAGACTCAGGAACCTCATAGGACAGGGCTGACAGGAAGCCAAGGCTGTAGGCTCGACCCTGAAACTCCACCCCATCCAAGCTGAGCACAGAGGCTTTTGCAATTTTCCAAGTCTAGTCAAATAAGGCTGTCCCCCGGCATAGACACAGCTGATCCTCACAGCCAATTGGCCTGGAGGTCAGTTTCTCCTAGTGATACCAACAACAATCAACACTTAACTACAATAAGGCTGTACACACAGACCACAAAGGAGTGCACCAAGAGTGCCCACCTCAGGTATCTGGGAAGCTGATCCACTGAACCATATAGGACACCTTAACACACAAAGCCACCCTACCAACTCAGGGAAGTATCGGAAATGCTGATACAAGAAAACAGATCACAAACAAAAGAAATGGAGGACAACAAGTGACTGGATATACAGTTCAAAACCATGGTTATAAGGTTTTTCAAGAATTTCCTAGAAAAGGCCGATAAAATAAACAAGACCTACAAGACTATGAAAAGGGATAAACTAGAAATAAAGAATACATTGTCTGAAATAAAAAGTATTATACAGAGTCCTAAAAACAGAATGGAAGATCGCAAAAATCAAGTCAAAGATTTGGGACATAAAGAGCCAGAGGACACACCTCCACAGATGCAAGAACACAAGAGAATCCAGAAAGTTGAAGATAATGTAAGAAACCTCTGGGACAACTTCAAGCAAACCAACATTAGAATCATGGGGATCCCAGAAGAAGAGAGAGAGCAAGATACCTAAAACATATTGGAAGAAATAGTGACAGAAAACTTCCCCCACCTGGTGAAAGAATTAGACTTACAAGTCCAGGAAGCACACAGAACCCCAAACAAAAGGAATCCAAAGAGGATCACACCAATACACATCAAAATTAAAATTCCAAGAGCAAAGACAAAGAGAGAATATTAAAAGCAGCAAGAGAAAAGCAGGTAGTTAACTATAAAGGAGCACCCATATGATTGTCAGCTGATTTCTCAACAGAAACCATGCAGGCCAGACGGGAATGGTAAGAAATATTCAAGGTGATGAATAACAAGAACCTACAGCCCAAAATACTCTACCCAGCAAAGCTATCACTCAGAATTGAAGGCCAGATAAAGAGCTTCACAAACAAAAAAAGCTAAAGGAGTTCATCACCGCCAAACCAGAATTATATGAATTTCTGAAGGGGATTCTTTAGGAAGAGGAAGAAAATAAATATAAAAATTATGAACAACAAATACGTAACTATCAAAAAGTGAATTTAAAAACCAAGGAAATTAAAAAATCTGATGAACAATATTAACTGGTGAATATAATAAAATCAGAGGTATAGAAGGGGAGTGAACTGACTATTCTCAGGGAAAAGGGGAGTGGGAGGTGCGGGAAGAAATTGAACATAAACTGCACCTATGGATGAGGACAAAGGGTGGGGTGGGAACCTGGTGAAGGGGAGCAATGGAGGGGGGAAAATGAGGAACATTTGTAATAACATGAACAATAAAGATTTATTTAAAAAATAGAATTTGATTTAGTTTGTGTATTTTTTTTCCTTTTCTTGGTTTATCTCCCACTTCCAGTTATCTTTTTTTCTTATAAATATCAAACTAAAATTCCAGCTATAGGTTCACAAAGCTCTATCTACAAGAAACCCCATGTGTTCTCTGATGAGCTGTGAAAAGTGGAAAAGCTTTGAGAAAGGCGTGAGAATCCTGACTCACACTGAGAAATTGTGAAATATAGTTTCCTGTCTTTCAGTCCAGGAAATATAGACCCTTAATTAGGCTTGTTTACTTTTGTTTTAAGCTTGGTATAATTTTAAGTTCCAGTCTTGGTTTCTACTTCTTTAAAATCCCATCTGTGATGTTGAGTTGTGCTTTTGATTATTTGAAAGATTATTTTAAAAGTTGTACATATTCACTTGAGAATGTACAGTTCTATGTTTCTTTAGTCATTTTCATAACCAAACATATTTCTGAGGGATCTTTAGCTGCAGAACAAAGATTTATTCATACCTTTGGCCTCATTTGGAGATTATAATGGATCAAAGAAGGTGTTGGTAATATAACTGGACAAAAGTAAAAATTTAAACAAGGCAAATATAGATTCTTAAATAATTTATCTTCATTGGATTTGGTTAACAGCTCACACCCTTTTTGAGGTAGTCTAATTTAGTTCATAAAAAATATTGTTTCATTCCATTATTTTCAAATCAAGGCAACAAATTGAATGAGTTTCTCTTAATTTGCTTTAATCGATGAATAAGAACAAAATAAGCAAGGTATTTGGATGTCCTTGAATTGAAACCTCT
Organism: Vespertilio murinus; assembly: GCA_963924515.1. Classification (NCBI taxonomy): domain Eukaryota; kingdom Metazoa; phylum Chordata; class Mammalia; order Chiroptera; family Vespertilionidae; genus Vespertilio; species Vespertilio murinus. The sequence goes on along the minus strand of OZ004705.1, from coordinate 126,070,962 downwards.
TGAATTGAATGGTTCACATTGGAGACAAGCCATTGGTGCCATCATCGTACTCAGTACAGTTTTGAGAAATATACTTTTATACATTATTTGTAAAGGGAATTCTATTATTTTGTAAGGGGTGGCAGAAAAGTTATTCAGTTTCCTAAACTAACCAGTTCATAGGTGCCTCTATGTAGGAGAAAAAAGGAAAGAATATCACATATGTTGTAATTATCCTCTGGACATGTAGGAAGCTAGGTAGGCTTAATAGAGAGAATACATAATCAGGAGTCATGTGATCTGTATCAATCTGTGCATCTCATTCTAACTGAATTAAAAAATGCTTGTCTGGTTCATTTCCCTTCCTAAAGTTCCATTTTCATATTTATAAAGTGAGTGAATATGAGAATATAAGTAAATGTTTATGATACTGAAGACATTTTCATCTCTATCCATATATATAAAAGGCTAATATGCAAACTCCCTGGGGAGTTTGACCATGAGACCAGGAGTTCTATCACTCACTATGACATGGGTTGACTACCAGGGGGTGGCGAGAACATGGTAGCGGGGTGCTGAGAGAGCAAGAGAAGGAGGAGGCAGTGAAGTGAGAAACCTGATTGGCCCCGATCACCAGCTAGGACTAGGAACCCTAACTGTACATGAATTTCATGCACCCGGACTCTAGTTATTCTCTGAAAATAGTGTCCAGAAAGCTACTTTGAAGAGAACTCACTGTCAGAATTCTATCATTACCACTAATAGAACCATAAATTGATTATTTTTACATTCTACTCCACCCATTGGGTAGAACTGTTTTGTTTAATTAAATAATCAACTACAGCCTCTAAGAAGACAAATCTGCCAGCACAGGGATGAACACAAGGTTCCAACTCAACTGAGATGACCTCAATTCCAGCACTTTCCTGAGTTCTATGGGGTGTTCAGGGAACTAAGGCTGGATCCCACTCTCCAGTAATGTCCTTTATTATTAAAGCTGCCTTACATGAAGATCCCCTTTTCCCAATATTTTCCTCTCCATTAAACCAACAGCCAACCATTTAGCACATGGTGATTCATTTTCCTTCTTTCCCAGTGAAACCTCCTACACAAATTCTGAAATTCCTTTGAGTGCAGAATCACTTTTATGTCTCAATGAAGATAAATCTTAAAATAAAAATATGACAAGACAGTAACATCTTACTTTCATAAGCTCTCCTTTTTCAGTGTTTTACTGAGCTGAACTGTCATTATTAGGATGAGATGAATTGAAGTCCCTACTCATATCTTGTGACCACTTCCACTCCTCCTCAATATGTTTTCCATATTAAAGATGGAACATATTTCCACAGTTCTAAACGAAATCACATAATTTACTCACTTAAATCCTTCTAACAGCTCCCACTTGCACCAGGAACAAAATAAGAACCCCTTACCAGGCCTGCAAGGCCCCGCATAACTCATTGCTGGTTGAGCCCACAGACCTCTTCTCCTACTCTTCCACTCACCAATTCTGCACCAGCTTTTCTGCCTTTTCACTTACTCCTGGAAGTTAATTTTCACTTCATGGCCTTTGCACCAACCATCCCCTCTACCTGGAATGCTTTTCTCTGTTCTTATGGCTACTTCCTCATGGAGAGCTCAGCTTCTATTTAGACTATTTGAATTACATAGTATAAACTAGACATCTCCTTCCCATCCATCATTTCCTCACATGGTCCTATGTTATTTCCTTCCTACTAACCATTTCTACCTGAAGTGATCTTTCTGTGATCATTTAATCATTCCTTTTCCTTCTCTTCCAGGAGAGTGTGTGCTTAACTGAAAGCTGGCATGTTTCCTATCTTGCTCACCGATAATCTCCCTGGGCCTAGAATAAAGCCTGATGTACAATAAACACATCATAATATTTAACTCAGTGAGTTCACTCAGAGGTGTGGTAACAATACTTTTTAGAGACTATTTTGCTAAGAACTGGAGACTTAAGAGACAGCTCAAAGTATCTGAGGACAATAGGACCTCAGATGAAGAGAGGTGCGCATAGAAATTAGTGATGATACAGAAGAAAACAAACTTTCCTTATTTTCCCCCCAATCTGCTTAGTTTAGTGAAACATCTCCCCTAAATATTTTTCCTCTTCTTCCTCTGCACACTGATAATGTGCAGTAAGCTTCTCAATGGACAGGAGAATGTAGTGAGTAGCCAGAAAAAGGATTTGTATGCACTATGGTTGGGACAAAGAACAGCACGAGATGTTCAAGGAACTGAAGGAAATGCTGGGATCTGAGACGAGAGAGGAAAGCAGGGTCTCTTCTGTAAGGGCCATGGGAGACATATGGAGTTGGACTTCATTGTCCTTAGTAGGAAGTCACTGGTAAGTTTTAAGCAGGGGACATAGCATGCTTTACTTTTTTGGAGTGCTCACTCTTATTGCACTGTGGAACATGATTTAGGGAGTCAGATGACTCTAAAGGAAAGAGCTCAGTCAGAAGGTCCCTGCAGTATTTCTGATTCTTGATGCAGCACGAATAAAATGTCAGCTGAGTCAGTCCCCGGTAGGTAAATTGTCCCAAGGTGAATCAGTGGAAGTACAGGTCACAATGCTGTCTCACCGCCATGAAGCATCTCATCACACTATATCTAGGAGCAGTAATGCCAGGAAAATAATATATATCTTGGGCTCTTTAGGTCGTTTTTAGTTTACAGTTACTACTTTTAGTTTATAGTTACTGCTCTGTAGCTCATAAAATTACTCCCATGCAAACTTCTAGAGTGGAAAAGAAGATTGAACTCCCAGAGATATGATCAAAGAATAAATTCTTAAAGAGATACAAGAGGAAAGAGACATTAATGCTATAAAAATGTGCAGAAAATAAAATTACTTGGTGATACTTTGAAATTATAGGGAGTAATTGTCCTATCTGCTCAATGTATGTGCTAGGTTTACATTAACATACTTGCTATGACTGCAAGACAATTTGGAAACACAGCTCCTGTCCAAGGCAATTGTCATTAATATTTGATGAGGTAGACCCTGTAATGGTGTTGGAAACTTTTAAATGGTCAGTTGCGTTTATTGTTGACAAGAATACCTTCCTTTGTATCACTTAGTCATTGATATTTCTAAAGAAATTGCAAGTTTTTTTGTGTGTGTGTGCTTTTTTGTTTGTTAGTTTGTTTAAACAAGGTTTTTCCTCATATTTATTTCTTAATTTATCCTCTGATTTATTCTCAGTATCAAGTATACACATAAAGTGGAATTAAATAAAATCAAAAATCTTGAGTTTTGTCTCTAAAGCTTCATGTTTAATAGAAACCCAGTGAATATGGAGAAAGCAAGTTTCCACAGGATCTTCAGTTAAAAAGAAAAATCAAGAGTCATGTTCAAAATGAAGGCTTTAAAGCATTAAAATGCTCTGATAAAGAATAAATTAAAATTCTTATGCATATTATTAAGCTAGGAGACTGCAATAATATATTTCTTGTTTTTTTTTATTCAAAGAGGAAAGTTAAAAAATAAGGTTTCTGTGTTGCTGAAGTGAAATCTATACTAATTAGATCAGATAGATCAGATATCTTCTTCTCCTGTCTTCCTTCCAGACAAAGCCATGTGCGGAGGCTGAGCCAGAGGTGGTTAGGGGTGATCAGACCAGCAGGAGAAAGAAGTTAAGGGCAATCAGGCTGGCAGGGAAGGGCAATTAGGGGCAATTTGGCAGGCAAACAGAGGGGTTAGTCACCAGTGAAAACACAGAGGCTGAAAGGGTTCAGAGTTTACCATCCCAAATATGCTTCTTTGAGATATTGATTATTTTTAAAAATATATGTTTTATTGATATTTTACAGAGAGGAAGGAAGAGAGATAGAGAGCTAGAAACGTCGATGAGAGAGAAACATCGACCAGCTGCCTCCTGCACACCCCCCACCGGGGATGTGCCCGCAACCAATGTACATACCCTTGACCGGAATCGAACCCGGGACCCTTCAGTCCGCAGACCGACGCTCTACCACTGAGCCAAACTGGTTTCGGTGAGATATGGATTATTTTAAGCTGGTTATTTGTAAGGTCCAGAAAACTCAGGAAGAACCTTTGACCTTACCTCTAACTGCCTTAAAGAATTTAAGGTAGAAGATCTGGTCCAGAGAGGAGCTAGCACCATAGATAACTATAGTTTAGTCTGGGAACTAGCCAGATGCTTCAATCAAAGTCCTTTCCATGTCACACTGTCTCAAGATGTTCCAGCAAACAGTTTGTTTATTAATCATTAGTCATTTTTTATCTCCTAGGTGAGGTGAATTGCCTTATCTCTCTTGGGAGTCTCAGACCCCTACCTCCTTTTCCTTAGTCCAAAATGTTATACATATACAACAGGTCCTCGAATAACGTCATTTTAATTAATGCCATTTCAATATAACAGTGATGGGGGGAAATGTTAACTCCTTGCTGGGGCCACTGTGGAGTCAGCACATTCTCCCCATGTGTGTGTGGGTTTTCTCCAGGGATTTGGGTTTCCTTCCACGTCCCATAGATGTGCAAGTGAGGTGAATGGACTTGTCTAAATCATCCCAGTCTGAGTAAGTGTGGGTCTGAATGGCCCTGCAATGGAAGTGCATCCTGTCCAGGGTGGGTCCAACTTTTCTCCCTGAGCTGCTGAGATGGTCTCCAGACACCCATGACTCTGAACTAGAATAAGTAGGTAGGAAAATCATAATGGATGGGAATGGAGGAGGGGAGAGAGAGAATGGAGAGAGAACGAGAGAGTGAGAGAAACATCAATATGAGAGAGACACATTAATTGGTTGTCCCCTGCACATCCCTGACTAGGACTGGGTTTAGAACCTGCAACCCATGTACCTGCTATTGGCTAGTGATTAAACTAACTATCCTTTGGTGCTAGGGACAATGTTCTAACTTCTGAGCAATGCTGGCCAGGGTTGTATTGCTCACATTTAATTCAATGTTTAATATCAGAAATGTTTTGTGTCTAATTTAGAAGTTTGGTGATGTTTTTGTGACAGAAATATGCTATAGGAACCTAATTCTTATTTATATCAATTAGCCTATAGTAAAATTGGTCTCATGATATGTCATTTCACTTAAAGTCACATTTTCCAAAAATCTGCTTTTCATGTGGGGACCTAATGTACCTCATTTGCCTTACTGTCATTGGAATTTTCATACTTAGGTGAGTTTCCCATGCATACATATTAAATTTTATTTTTTTCTTATTAATCTACCTTATGTCATTTTAATTATTTGACTAGCCATAAAAACCAAGAGGGAAAGGGTGTGGTTTTCCCTCCTACTCCACCCCCCCCAAGGGCCAACTGAGAGAAAACAATGTGAGTGAAGTCATACAGCTCCTAAGTGACATAGCTGGTCACTTGATGACTCTGACTCCCAATGTCCATGTTCTTAACTCCACTGCTCATATGTTTGAATAATTTATAGATAAACTTGAATAAAAGAAAGCAAATAGCACTTATGTACACAGACTCAAGAGTTCAATGGTCATGCTTAGAGTCCCAGTGTCCACACTGACAACTGTGGAAATCTTTCAAACTCTTTGGAATTTAGTTTTATTATCCTATCTAATAAAATAGTAATATGCAAATTAACCGCCACCCCTCTACATCCACAAGCCACATGCACCAGCCAATCAGGAGTGAATATGCAAATTAACCCAATCAAGATAGCTGCGGCCACAGAGCAAGCAGAAGGCTTAGGTTTCCCCGGCAATGGAGGAAGCCAAGCTTTATGCTTGTCCTGGCTAGGCCAGGCCTCCACTCAAGGCTACAAAGTTTCAATTATAGAAAATAAATAAATCCCAGATCCCAGGGCCTCTGCTTGGGTCACTGAGGGGTGTGGCTGACCTGCAAACCACCACAGGCCCCTCATTCAGGCTGCCCCTTACCCCATGGGAACCCCCACCCTGATCCAGGACACCTTCAGGGCAAAACAGCTGGCCCCCAAACAGGCACCAGGCCTCTATTCTATCGAATAAAAGAGTAATATGCAAATTTACCATCACTTCAACACACAAGATGGCTTCTCCCATGTGGACACAAGATGGCTGCCACAAGTTGGCCTGCAGGGGAGGATAGTTAAGGGTGACCAGGCTGGCAGAGGAGGAAAGTTGGGGGCAACTGGGTCTGCAGGGAAGGGCAATTGGGGGAACCAGGCCTGCAGGGGAGGGCATTTAGGGAGGGCAGTTAGAAGCAATATTACTATTTTATGTGAGTCTTTCACAAAGAAATTGTTATCATTTAATTAGCTAGGTAGGTGTCACCAGGCCTGTAGGGGAGGGCAGTTAAGGGTGATCAGGCCTGCATGGGAGGGCAGTTAGGGACAAACAGGCTAGCAGGGGAGCAATTAGGCATCAATCAGGCTAGCAGAGGTGTGGTTAGGGGCTGATCAGGCTAGCAGGCAGAAGCAGTTAGGGGCAATCAGGAAGGCAGGCAGGAGAGCAGTTGGGAGCCAGCAGTCCTGGATTGTGAGAGGGATGTCTGACTGCCTGTTTAAATGGGCAGTCAGACATCTCTTGAGGAGTCCTAGATTGGAGAGGGTGCAGGCTGGGCTGAGGGACATACCCCCTCCTCCGCAAGAATTTCGTGCACTGAGCCTCTAGTTGGTTAACATAGGAATCCAAAGGCATTGTGAGGGAGGGTCAAGTGTGTTAATACACATAAAACATTTAGAATAGTTCTCAGAAAGTATTGGATATTATTCTTATTAATATATGTCATTAATTAAATATTTGAGTGATACTATCTATGCAATTAGCCATCTAAGATTATTCCACATTTGTCAGCAAATGACTGAAATAGGACACCTGGTTGCAAGTTCCATTTCTACTACTTTACATCAGGGTGACAGGGGACATGCTGTTGACTTCTCTGAATGCCAACTCCCTCATCTCCAAAATAAAAGCTTTGGCTTACATTCTCTCTAAAGTTCTTATTAGCTCTGTATTTAATGATTCATCTGTGGAAAAGTCATTAGACACTGCAAAGTAGGCTGGAGAAATCTGCCCTGAGGAGGAGAATAAAGAAATAAGAAGGAAGAAGAAACATTGGATGACCCATGTTCATTTCCATAGAAACAAGAAGGTTTTCTTGTCTTTAAATCTGGACCCAATAGCCTTTTTTCCTCTTTCTTTGAATAGTTTCCGGGGAGAATTCTTATCAAACAGAAAAAGATCAAGAATTTGCCCCATTTTGCCTAGATGTAAATCATCTCTCAGTAGCCCAGATGAATTAATTTATTTCTTAGTAAAATTCATTTTAGCTTCAGTTCTCTATTTCATGTGTATCATCTCCCTTGTATTGGTTTTACTTCAGATAAATATTTGTAATTTCTCCTTACTTAGGTAAAATATTTACACAAATTTAGAAACAAAATGTGGAAGTAGAGCTAGAGTTTACATTAAATGTGAGGCACATAACAGTGAACATTTTGGTTTTTGTACCTCATATTTGTGACTCTATCCCAAAAATTTCCGTAAGAAGCAATGCTATCATTTTAGGTGAATCTTTCACAAAGAAATTGTTATCATTTAATTAGCTAGTATATTAAGATTAATAAAAGGAGGAGAGCATAGCGAAGGCCAGACTTTATAAGGGATCATCTGGGAAGCTTCACCAGGAAGCTACAGCTTCACATAGCATTATTCCTCCAAGGGGATTAACTCCCTTCCCTTCCCATCTGGTGCTGGATTGTTGGGAGGAGAAGGGGGAGATAGGCACATGTGTAGAGAAGTGGGACTGATATAGTGAAAGTGCTTGGCTATTAGTCTAGACTCTAGCCTGAGGAACAGTGGATTGGCTAGGGCAGTGGTCAGCAAACTCATTAGTCAACAGAGCCAAATATCAACAGTACAATGATTGAAATTTCTTCAGAGAGCCACATTTTTTATACTTAAACTTCTTTTAATGCCACTTCTTCAAAATAGACTAGCTCAGGCCTTGGTATTTTGTGGAAGATCCACACTCAAGGGGCCAAAGAGCCACATGTGGCTCACGAGCTGCAGTTTGCCGACTACTGGGCTAGGGGGTAGACCCCATCAGAAATGAGTAAAATCTTGGAAAGTTAAAATTCCCAAAGAGTTCCCACTCTTCCCGTTCCCTTTTCTCTCTTGCTCCATGACTACCACTCACCCATGCATTCAGGTATTCTCTCTTCATAGACATATGACCTTAAGCAAGGCCATGCACACTCCACATGCAATGGACTACAAGTTAAGCTAGCCAGGTGCTGAACTGGACTGGACTTTGATATGACACTGAAAGTATGGGCAACGGCCTTAATTCTGGCCTGCTGAAGACAAGATTGAACTTCTTTCATGGTGGGAAGTACAGAGATGGGACCTTGGAGGGGGGCTCTCCTTATTTTACATCATCAATAAAGCTTTCCAAGAAACCTCATCCTCCCATGGGGACCTCAGGAAATTCTTTTCCTCACAGCACCCCAAGAACTCCACTTCTACTGATAACAGAATCACAACCATTCATGGGCAAGTAGTCCATATCTAAGAACATTTAACTCTGATGCTGGTTACATAAAGGAAGACTATATATCCCTCTTGTGAGAGCATTTCAGGAATGCAGAAAGGCCCTAAATAGAGAGATTGAAAGTCTCCTCCTACAGGACAGCCTTCCTTGTGAGTTAAGGAACTTCTCCAACAGAGACTCTAATTGACAACCACATACTCTATAATGCCTGTGACATCAGGGCCATCAGCGCCTCTGAGTGGAAAAGTAAACCAGACTCACAATCTACAGAGGCAAACCTCAGAACAGAGCTCAAAACACCCTCACCAAAATGGGCGAGTTAAGGCAAATCACAGGTATAGGCACTGCAGGTATTTTCATGGGGCACTAATGTGGTGAGTTCCTGGAGTTCCTAGAACATGACACACAGATGGAAACAGGCAAGAAGAGCAAAGGTATTCCTTTACCCCAAAAATATTCAGTGAGTACATGCTCTGTATCTCTGTATTAGCCAGCTATGAAGGACTGAATGGTGAACAGCTGTAGTTCTTACCTTTAAAGAGCCTATGGCTCTGGGTGGAGTGGGGGATTGGAGAAGATATATATAATGGTACTGATTAACACAAGATGGTAAGGTAGTACTAAGAATGATTCCCAACCTAGTAGGGACTAAGAAGATTTCCAAATAAGGTGGCATCTTACCTGGGACTTGAAACATGAGTGACAACTATCCAAGTGCACATAGAAATTTGGTTGGTGGACTTGGGGAGGAATGGTCTTCTTCCAGACAGAAGGAAAAATATGTGAAAAGGTATAGAAAGGAGAGTGAGCATGTTGAGTTCCTGGGACTTTGAGAGTAACTGAAATATGCAATGGGGGTTACTGAGGAGCAATGATATAGAGATGGGGACTGGTAGTGAGTATGGAGATTTGCTTATTTAAATGCTCTCTTTACCAGCAGTGGGAAGAATAAACTTTTGGTGTGTGTTGAGGATAGAGATGGGCACTAGATAAGGGGCATGAGGTCATTGTTTGCTGTCCTCATACATAGCTGATTGTATGAGCATAAAAAAAAATATTTTTCAGATCTGATGAAATGCACCCTATTCTGAAAATATTTTCTCCATAACCAGAAGCAGCATGTCTTCTGGGATGCTGATGAGTTCTTGAAGAAAAGTTTACATGCAGGGATATTTGGAAGCCATCTACTTCTTCTAATGATTCCCATAAATCTAATAGATTTAAACGATATCTGGTTTGAGAGCTTGGGAAGGTGAATTGTTAGTGTATGTGTAGAAAACAAGATAAGGGCAAATAAATGAAAGATAAAGTCTCTCTCCTGGAAGAGTTTATAATTTTGTTATAGAAACAAATCACAGAAATAATAGGGCAAAGAAAATGAAGCAGCATAGAGCATTATAACACAGAAGACATTGCTGAAGAATCAAGATAATTGCTGAGAACTGCAAAAATTATTTACATATGGCATGATCTCAGCCATGTAAAATAAATATGCACATATAAGTATTCAAAGGAAATCATCAACATTTTAACATTGGCTCTTATTTTGTATAAAATTATAGGTTATGTCTGTTTTCTTAGTTGGAAATAAAATAAATTTCTTAATTTTATATTATATATATTTTTAAAAACTTAGGTACTCATCAACAAAAATAATAATAAATGTGTTAAGGGAACTGAAAAAAAGGGCTGAGAGGAATGGGAGGGATAAATTAGATACAACTATCAATCAAATGACACTTCTGCAGTTAGGAGAGGAGAGAGGGCCAAGAATAAGAACTTCCTTATTTCGAGGCTTATGTTATAAGCAATCTTCCTTGTGGCATCTTAGTGAACTTGAGATATGATGGTTCATTCTTCATTAAGGACAGTGATTTGGTCCATTAAGATGTGATGAAGAATGAACTTAAACTTATAGGTTAGTAGTCTACAGCAGATTCTTGGGTTCCAGGATATTGTACAACACTAACACATACTTCAGTCTGGAGCTGATCTGACCTTGTACTTATCTATGTGCTTTCTTTTCAAATAAAATATTTTGAGGACCAAGGCAGCTCAATATCACTTTCCTTGTATTGAACTTGAATTCCAAACTGGCCTTTATGGGGTTCTTTTTCATTTTTGTCTTTGTATTCTTTTTTCCCGTGCATTATTTTTCTTTATTTTGAAAACAAAGGACAAATTATTTGACCTAATTAAAAAAAATTAGGGTATGCATAGAGCATCATTTTAAGTAAAAGCTGGTTTCTTTCTTTCTTAAATTACCCAGATAATTGTAATTGCAAAGATCTAGATTATGAGGTTGATTAAAACTTTCAGGAAATATGCCATTCATTTGTGCAGCTTGCAGATAGTGTTGCCATTTATGAACTCCATTTTTCTCATTTCTATTTTGCTTTGATTTCCAAGATTGTAACCTTGTCTTCATTCAAAGGGGCCTCTTCTGATATGAATACATGTTTTTCTTTGCCATTGCTATCTGCTTTATCATTCCAACTAGACTTCCAGCTTCACTGAAGGTAGGAAATGAAGTCTGTACCTTTCCCAAGCTAAATTACATACTTTGGGGCACATAATTCAGAGAAGCATAGAAGAAGGAACACATTGTGAAAAAAAATGTGAAAACAATAGTGCAGCATTCATATGTAGTTGTGGATGACTTTAGAATCTTAACCCTTTGATAAGACAGGAGTGACACCCTTATATCTCTACTGAAGAGGGTTCAGATCTCAGTTTCTCATTGTCTTATATAAACAACCTCCTGGTCTCTTCCTGGCTCCACCTCATTGCCCCCCTACTCCTCCTGCCCAGCAGTTTCTCCTGCTCTTTCCCTCTTTTCTTTCCTATCTCCCCCACCCCTCTGATCTCTCTCCCGTTCCCTTATCTCCCCACTCCCCTTTCTGTCCTCCCTTTATTTGAAAGACAACTATTTTGAAGTCACAGGGAGGGATATTATTGAACTATGTCAGTACAATGCCAGATAAAGAACCCAACGTGTGCGTAAGTCCATTTTTATCTTCACTAAATTACCTTTTCTTTTTAATCCCTGAAAGGACAGACATGCTTTGAAAGTATGGTGTGTGATACACATTCTAATGAGACCCCTGCAATTGCTCTGTACTACCACCAAGATATTCAGCCTCAAAGATATAAAAATAATTGAAAGCCTCGTGATAAGGCCAAGAAAATAACTACTCTCCTATCTCGAGGCTCCATGTGGGAGTTAAATATTGCTTCTCTCAGTGCAGGAGATGGGGATGGAAAGGTGAACCTTTGCAAGTGTGTAAACATGTTCTTTGTCGATGTGGCATGGTTTAGTAAGTGCATTAGCTCATCTTTGAATTAAACTGTATGTTCTTGCGTGTCTAGCAAAGGAGCATCTGGATGCCTTTGGAAGGTAAACTTTTAAAAATTAATAAAACTTTTTAAATATACCAAAATGAAAAATTAACTCAGAAGCAAAATAACTTTTTTGCATGATAGTTTAAAACTTATTGCAAAAGATTTTCCATAAATCTTTAAAGATTTAGAAAATAATTTTGTCTCTGTTTCTTGAGAGCAAAAAAATTGCCCACCTGATAACTTTCTTTAAAGCAAAGATTCAAGTTGTTTTTGTTTAAAGCTAATATAAAGCCAAGTTAGTAATAAAGGAAATGAATAACTGTGTACTTTAATTTTAGTAAGGCAGGTTAAATTTCATGTTTTCTTATTATTTAAATAAAAACTCATACAACACTTATATGTTCTTAGTTCATATCTATGTGAACTTTTTAAATAGTATTATTTTTATTTAAAATCTTTCATTTAACCACGTATCTCCATTTTTGTTTTGGAACATATGGTAACTTTAATAAGTTAGGTGGTAATAAGCTACAGTTACTAAAAACAAATTTGAAGAATCATCCCAAAATATTTTGACAATTGATTTACTTAGATTTTTTAGATTGATTTTATTACAGAGAGGAAGGGAGAGGGATAGAGAGCTAAAAACATTGATGAGAGAGAAACATCAACCAGCTGCCTCCTGCACACCCCCCACTGGGGATGTGGCCGCAACCAATGTACAAGCCCTTGACCGGAACTGAACCTGGGACTCTTCAGTCCGCAGACCAACACTCTATCCACTGAGCCCAACAGGTTTTGGCTGATTTACTTAGATTTTTATGCAATGGGGGAAAATATTAAGACAGAGAGTCACATTATAATAAAAGCAACCATCACTGTGAATTTACTTTTCTGAATCAGGCCAATTTTCAAAGGGTCAACCCACATTAAAGCTTTTGGGAATTTGAATGCTTCCAATATGTAAACAGGATTGCTTCCACTTCTAGCCACACATAAATATCCCGCTCAGCTCTGTCAATTCTGACATCACCTAGTCCTATTTCATGGAATTTGGAGGTAATACTTCTAATCAAAATTGCACTCCTTGTTTCAGGTTGGTTACAATTTACTTCTGAATATTTCAAAATAGTGCCAAGATTCAGCAGCCCCATTTCTCATAATTTTGACAGTCAATGGATTTTTTTTAAGTCACTATCTTTATTTTCAAAGGACAAAACTTTAGCCGATAGAGAATTCTATCCAACCTGTTCTTAAGAAGTATTAAGAAATGATGAGATCTCCCCATTCTTCAGAGGAAAGACCTACAGTGCTTAGTCAAATGACCTGGTTACCACAGTGATGATGGCAAAACTACTTTAGCATCACAGGCCATGTGGCTGGCAATAGCAGTTTGCTTTAAAGTTTGGAGAACTTGGGCTTTAATGGTAATTTGATCACTTATTACTGCTGTGACTTTTGGAAAGTTGCTTAGACTTCTGAGCTTCTTTCTTTAATCATGAAATGGGATTATTCAGATCATAAGCTTTATTATAAGAAATGTTTGATGATATCTGAAGAGGGATGGCACCCTGTGTGTTACTTTGTAAGGGCTCTGTCAACAATTATTATCTAATCTAAAATAATAAAAGCATAAGATGCTAATTAGACCAGACATCCTTCCTTCCAGACAAAGCTGAAGTGGGTGGGGGCCACAGCAGAAGTGGCAGAGGCCCCCGGCCATGGCAGTAATTGGGGGCCAGGGCCAAGGCCCTTGCATGATTTTATGCATTGGGCCTCTAGTTACAAAACAATGATTGAGTAATTCATATAAGTTATCTTAAAATAAAATAAACTCAGGCCATGGCCCTTGACACTAAAAACATTCCATCGACTCTTAGCCTATACCACAAATACAAAAAGGGTTCAGGGGTCCTAATTAGAGTATATTTAGCTAAAAGTGGAAACAAAAAGTGCTAATACCCTGTCCCACTCCTGGGGTCCACGCTCTGTACAACCTAAAGCTTTCTCCCAGCTTAATGCAGTTTAAGGAGACAGGTTGTATCTGGTATATTTCGAGGGAATCTAAAATTGCTGATTCAAATTTCCCTTTAAATGACCATCTGGACATGGGATTTCTCTAACCTGGGAAACCATGCATACCATAGCAGAGCAAATTCCTGGGACAATTGAGTTCATGGGTTTTACCCTCCTTCACTATAGGCTTCTCAGGATTCATTGGGTTCAGGAATTGAGTCAGGCCTGTGTGTCATCACTGTCATCTGCTTTTATTCTAGGTACCAAAAAGATGGGGCTTCCAGTTGTGATAAATTTCATGGTAGAAAGAGGACCTGTGGCTTTATGGCATTCTCTGCAGCCAGGAAATGATGGAAGTGAGAATCAAGCCTGCAGAATCCACAGTACAGAACCCCTCTCCCCCGGAAAGGTCCTCTAACTAAAATCACCTGGAGAAATCACTAAGGAGCCTCACTAACTTCCTGGTTGTGTACCTGTCTTTAAATTTCAAATATAAAATGGCAGCATGCTAAAGCCAAATGAGGTTATTCTAAACTCAGATGGTTTCATCTTATGTTTTCTGATCCATGATCTGATCACTCAACTAGATGGTTCAGAGAAATACAACTTAATCAAAATAACTTACATAAAGCTTTGATTTCAATATATTTCTTTCAGTACCATATTTTATGCTAGATGTTAAATGTTCTCTTATTCTGTAGCATGTTACAGACATCGCTGAAGTTTGCTAAAGAAGGGCAAGAATACTTTTTCTAGCACAGTGTTAATATGAATTCAATGTATTTTTCATCTTCCCCATTGATAGCAAATACCTTCAACCAAATGACTTGGTTATGTTAAAGTGAAGAGAAGGGGAAAATACAGTTAGAAATGGAAATACTAAAATAGTACACACAGACATTGTTTCCAGCATAACACACTCAATAAAGAACTGTTTTGTGTGTGTTTTTTAGAGCACTTGCTACAAACCAAGCTATTTTAAAAAATATAAGCACGAAAATATAAAAGGCTGGTCCATTGTCCTTAAGAACATTCACTCTCACTCTTACAGCAGCACAGACTAATTCCGCATAATTTTGTAGCAGAGAATTGGAGGTGACTATGCCATGCCTATCCCTTATGAATAGGTGAGAGGCTCTCTTTTTTTACAGGGCTGATGTCAGAAAACAACCTGACATCCTTCGTTTACATGGAGGAATCATGATTAACTTAGTGTCTACTTCAATGGAAAGATCAGCGCTATGTGAAGCCACTGCAATCAGTTACATAAGCAGGTATTTATGGGAGACTTTTCATATGCATATCGTTATGTCAATGCACTATTGAAAACATCAGGAACAACACAAACATGGAAAACAGCACTCCCTTCGAATGGACTGGCAGCATTGAATCTGTTTATAAGGAAATGCCTAGTAAGGTCTACAGGAGTGCACTGGCCCTCAGAACTGAGCTAGCCAACTGGGAATAACAAAGGCCTTTTTCCTAACGTGAAGGGGCAGCAAGTCCCATCACACCCTCCAAAAGCAGCCTGAGCAATGGTGTTTGTTATTGCTCATCCAGAAGAGAAAAGAATAAAGAATAAAAGAGGCATCAAAAGGGACTATGTCATCCAAAAGAAAGTGAGATAGTTGCCATTGAAACTCATTAAAACAAGAAGTACCTTGAGGAGGTATATGTGTTTGAAGTTCCCTCTGGTAGCAGTATGAAAAATGATCTGAGATGTGTGTGTTGAGATTATATGACGATGTTGACAGAGTTATTGATGGGTAGATTCCATTAAACATCCAGGTGAGAGATAATGAATCCCTAAATTGAGCACATGGTAATAGGGAGAAGAAAAAATTAGTTAATAAAGGAATGTGTAAGTAGAATACGAATAGAACTTGATGACACACTGAATGTGAGAAATGAAGGCCAGAAAAGACAGGTAGATGACAACTCCATAGTTGTTGCTTAGGAACCTGAAGGACAATAGTGGCACTCAATGAGCTGAAAATCACATTCGTGTGGGGTTGGGGGAACTGGAATTGAGCTCTATGCATTGAGTTTTAAGTACCTGAAAAATATCAAGGTGGGGATACTTACAAATGAGTAAGATTATAAATAGATTGCTTCAGACAGAAGCTAGAGATACCCAAAGTATTACACAGCCAATGGACTGTGGCTAAGGCCATACTTGTGCAGACAAAGTGAGTAATGTGAGAAGACTAGAAGCTGTGAGGGGAATCCAGAGGAATAAGGAAAATAGGTCAGGAAAATCCATAAAAAGCCAAAGCAATGCAGAAAAACAGCAGCACTTCCTGTAGAATCTATATTGATGAAACATTTCCCCATCTCTAATGAGAAAAATATAGTAAACAAAGGAAGAATTATAACATCTGACAACCCATTTGCTGGCATTGTTTAATTATCTTAAAATAAAATTTTGTAAAATATGGACTTATAACACACTCAAATGTTTCAATTCATTGACATAAATGTGGTTCAGATCCAAAGAGTCTGTAGTTGGAATCTTTTTTCAGTGCCTTAATAGGAAATTAAGTCAAGTGAAGTAGTATCCTGTTCAACCTTTTGAGATGAAGGATTTGCCTTTTAATGAGAAATTTGCATTTCATTATAATGATGTACCCTATGTCCTTGACTTGGTTATTCTCTATAGAAGTGGAGATGTTTTTTGGATCATGTGCTCAGCATATAATGGCAGAATCCAGAAAATTTATCTCAGACATAGAAAAAAAATAGGCTTAGTTAAAAGAAAGCGAGTATGAAAAAAAATACTCTTTTTTGCTGGGTATAATGTAAAGAATATCCTTAGAGGTGACCTCATGATTTTCCTGTTTTACAGCCAGGCATATGTGCAAACAGAACTAGTCATAGAAAGAGTCATCTTAGATTAGGTCATTGAATTAAGAATTATTTGCAAAGGAAAATTTGATCATTTAGGGATACATGAGTCAGCAGTATATTTAAAGCAGGAAATAGCTGTGGGTGAGAGGGGAAGGAGAAGAGGTCCAAAAATTTTAATTTAATTTGACATAGTAATGCCTTGAATAGACAGAGGTTAGGTTAAGTAATAAAGAATTAACAAAATGACCAATATTTTGAAGCAATGGCATAGAGCGTTAAAATAAATAATTAATACATTTCCTGAATATAATAAAATAGTAAAATAGACAGATTTTCAAAATGGATTAAAATGATCAGTGAAGACTCAGCATTTCTGAGGAAATTTCAGAATTATCTGAGATGACTCAACACATTTGCAAGAGAAATTCTTATCTGTGGTAAAAAATTAAAACTGACAAAAATTGTTCAAGAACCTTAAACTGGGAGAAAGCTCTTTCCTCTGAAGTGTGATATTTTCTGGATTGTTCCTATGACATTTATAATTATTATATGGTATTTTCATTAGGGGTGTTTACCTCTTTTCTTACTGGGAACTCCTTGGAGTCAGACTAAGTGCTTTTTTTGTTTGCAATTGCCTAAGTTATAGTATCTTCTCAAAAATCATTTAACAAAGTGATATGTACCTTAGCTAAAAAGGTACATATCTTTGAGTTGTGTGCAGACTTGTAACACCAGATCATGACACTAGAGAAGAGCAAGATATTAAAGTAGCAGCCAGAAGAAAGAAATCCAGATAATTCATATTTTTCTCTGTAGGTCAAAATGGTAGCTGGACCAGTACTCATTATTTACATGTGGTTTTTGCCTTCTCTAAAATATCTTTCCCATTTCCTGCCATAGCCTTGCTTTCGCTTATTTGGGCCTGAAATTCTTACTACTGCATGTGTTACACAGCAAAGGAAGTGGGGACAACATCCCCCCAAACATTGCTCTTAAGAATAATAATCCAGATAGGATTGTTATATAGCTTGGGTGCTATTTCTTTCTTACTAGCAGGTCAACCCAGAGCAAAACTCTGTTACCTTGGAAAGCACAGAGCAAGGACCTGAAAGAATGACCCATTAAATAAACAGTCTTTGAGGAGTCAAACATGAGGCGTCCCTTGAGAAATCGTGGGCCCTCGGAGATATTACGTTTATGAGATAAAATTAGCTGAGGAATTCTGGTTGTATGGTACATGTCAAAGTTATTGTTATTTTATAAAAACAAACAAAAAATCTCCACAAATGACCTAAAATGGCAAGTTTTAAGTAAGCAGATTTAGACCTTAATGATGGCATATTTGAATAAGGAGAGATGTCTAAGGGCAGTCATTATTAGGTGACTAGTTACTGTTGACAAGGTAGAACCTGCTCATTCTAATCCTATATAACAAAAGGCTAAAATGCAAATTATAACAGGTCACTATGATGTGTGCTGACCACCAGGGGGTGTGCATGGAACATGTGGGCATCATTCATGGCGGGATGGTGGAGCAGGTGAGAGGGGATGCTAGACCAAAGCAGAGGGCAGGTCACTGCCATCAGGGCGAGCCTCTAGTGGTTACTGAAAATTATTTGCTCCCATGCATTGTGGTCCTGCCTGGTGCTTACACCTGCTGATGACACCAGCCCCACTCACACCCAATCGCTTGGTGCCATTATCAGGTATGAAAACAGCTGCTGGCCCCAATCGCCCCTCAGGGTTTCCCCATCTCCCCCTGCACCTGAGGGGAGATAGGAGATAGCAGCTGCTACGCGCACCTGCTGCTGGCACTGGCCCCAAACACTCAGCAGTGGCAGGAGTAGGGATGCCGTCAGACAGGGTACTGGGGGCCATGGCAGTAGGTACCAGGTGGAGGAAAGAGGATGAGCCAAGACCTGTCCCTGTGCGTACCACAACCCTGTGGCCCACAGTTCCTTTCAAGGTGCACAAATAAAAAGAGATTAGAATTAGGACCTAGAAGTAAAAATTAGCAGTGAACTCTATTGTACTCTCTTAGCCATCAGAGAGATGCAAATTAATACATCAATATGCTATGACCTCACATCTGCCAGAATGACTGCAATCAACAAAGGACAAGTGTTGGCAAGGATGTGGAGAAAAGGGAACCCTCGTGCACTGCTGGTGAGAATGCAGGTTGATGCAACCTCTGTGGAAAACAATATGGAGGTTCCTTAAAAAATTAAAAATGGAATTGCCATTTGACCCAGTGATCCATTTCTTGGAATATATCTTATGAATTGTGAAACACCAATCAGAAAGAATGTATGCACCCCTATATTTATAGCAGCACAATTTACAATAGCTAAGATCTGGAAACAGCCCAAATGCCCATCAGTAAATAAGTGGATAAAAAAAGCTGTGGAACATTTATACCGTGGAATACCATAAAGCTGTAAAAAAGAAGGATCTCATACCCTTTGAGACAGCATGGGGTGGGAGTAGGGGTGGGATAGAAGAAGCCAATGAGGGGAAAAGGAGGACACATAATAAAGATTAAAAAATAAAATTCATAGTTTTGTGATTTCAAATGATAACATAGATTTTTAAAATCATCATAACAAGAAGAAAATTTTGTAACTATGCATGATTTAGCTAGATTTATTGTGGTGATCATTTCACAAAGTATACAAATATTTAATTACCATGTTGTACCCCTGAAACTAATATAATGTAATATGTCAGTTATATATCAATAAGTATGTAGAAATGGCAAAAATGTAAACCAAATAAAAAGGTGATAGATTTAAACCAAAATAAAATAAAATATTTAATAAAATAAAATACTTGAAAGGTATAAGAGGGATAGTGGTGGAGCAGGAGAAAGTGGGTCCTCAGACTAATTGTTCTCTATCTCTGTGCTGCCTCCTTCACCCTGAGCCAGATCCCTCAGCAGGTTCATAACTCCAGACCTACTAGTATTTACAGAAGGCACAATATCTTATCAGAGTACTCTCCCTTTGTAGTTGATGGAAATGTTGCTTTGGGCTCTCTAATCCTTTCATTCCCCAAACAGTGATTAGAAGATAATATGTCTTGAATTATTGACTAATAACAAAATGCTGATTTAAGGTATTTGGGTAGTGAGCTACCTTATTAGGGGCAGTGAAGTACTTCCCTTCTCTTCCAGAATAGCCATTACACACATTCAGCATCCCCTCCCCCACCTAAAAAAGGGGGAAGACAGAGTCCTCAAAGAGTTGAACCTCTTCTTCATGATGCTCCACTATTCTTGTATAATAAAATGTATATGAAATGCAAACTGTAACCACTTCTTTTCTTTTAAAGGTCATCTTTTACTTATCATCCCCATAGTAGATAAATAGCAATCTTTTCATTTTGCAGAGGTAAAATCATTGAAATTTCATGATTTTCCCTCATACATGTAATACACCACTGAAACCCTTACTTAGAAAATGGAAAACACGTGAATCCACACTAACAGCTCAAACTCTGTCATTAATATATTAACAAAGTCTGAGGAAGAGTTGGGTTATTCTTAATTAGAAAAATTCAGATCAGAAAATTCTAATATTTCACTCTAGAACAGAGGTTTTCATAGCGTGTCCCCTGCACCAGCATCATCAACTTCACCTGGGAACTTGGTAGAAATTCAAATTCTCTGAATTCCGATTCTTTGGATAAAAATTTGGAGTAGGGCTCAGCAACATGCATTTTAGTAAGCCTCCAGCTGAGCCTGGTGCATGCTCAAGTCTGAGAACCACTGCCCTCAGAGAACGTGTGCTTATTGTGTCAGTTTGATGGTGATGAGTCAAGTTTCACACCAGAAACATGGAGAAAAGTCTAATTTTTGTTGTTGTTTGCAAGAAAATAAGAATATGTGTGTCAGCAGAAGGATGGTTAAAAGAAGGAAACCATGAGATATATAGTTTAGGGAGAAAGGATTTCCTGACAAGGCAGACTGAGGCTCACTAGCAGCCAGGAGAAAAGGGGAAAGCACGGAAGGGAAGAAGTAAGAAAGTACTTAAAGATGGCACATTCTACTGAACAGATGGAGAGGTCCATAAACTTCAAGAAGTCGGTTAACTCCTTTATCAAAAAGGAAGAATATACACATTTGTGTCTTTTTCTTTTCTTCTGTTTAAAAAAAGTATTCTGGTCAAGTTTGGGCTCAATCAGACATGCACTGTGAACTTCAGAAATGAAGACTTCAAAGGTATAAAAGGATAAGTTGACAGAATCTTTGACATGTAACTTCATAACAGAGAAAGCAAGCTCAAAGTTGGGTAAAGTCTTAAAAATGCCATTCCTACTACACAAATAGTCATTTCAATGAGGAAGAAAAAAAGGAGAAACCAACAGAAAATGAGGTGGGACAGAATCTTCTCCAATGCATTTAACATTTAAAAGGAGAAGTCTACATAATAATATTTTTTAAAAAAAGGAGACAATTTGAAAGAACATCAATGTATAAAAAATAATGTTCAGAGTCTAAATTTAAAATAAGCCACCAAATGCTGAATGTAAGAAAAAAGTTATTTTTGTTTGTTGTAGATAATGTTTGACTTAACTTGTTTTTCTTTGGATCAAGAAGATCAAAGCAGAAATAGGCCCTGTTTTGGGCTCATAATTTAACTCTTGGTGGCTGACCAATAAGAAAAAAAATGAATACAGCTGATACTTCATTTCTGTCTTCTCTGGAAGGGTAGAAAGAATATAGGAGAGCCCAGCTGGTGTCAGTGAGTGATTGAGCATCAATCTATGAACCAGGAGGCCATGGTTTGTTTCCTGGTCAGGGCAAATGCCTGGGTTGTGGGCTTGATCCCATTGTGGGGTGTGCAGGAGGTAACTGATCTCTCTCTTCCTGACACTTCCTCTCTGAAATCAATATATACATATCTATATTAGAGGCCCAGTGCACAAAATTTGTGCATGGGGGTGGAGGGGGGTGTCCCTCAGCCCAGTCTGTACTTTCTCCAATCTGGGACATCCCTCTCACAATCCAGGACTGCTGGCTCTCAACTGCTCGCCTTCCTGCCAGCCTGATCACCCCCTAACCACTCCCCTGCCAGCCTGATTGATGCCTAAACTGCTCCCCTGCCAGCCTGTTTGCCCTCAACTGCCCTCCCCTGTAGGCCTTCTCACCCCTAACTGCCCTCCCCTGCTGGCTATCTTGTAGTGGCCATCTTGTGTCCACATGGGGGCAGCCATCTGGTGTGTTGGAGTGGTGGTCAATTTGCATATTAATCTCTCTCTCTCTCTCTCTCTCTCTCTCTCTCTATATATATATATATATATATATATATATATATATACATATATATATAGTATTTAAAAAGCACACAGGAGAAATGGATGCTGAGGAAAGAATAAACGATAACAAAAACATTGTTGAATGATGCCTATAAATTGTGTGTTCTGACGGGGTTAACACTGCCCACTGCCCTGAGAGAGCCTGGGAAGGAGCCTGAGCTGCCAACAGTGATGCTGCTGGTGCAGCCACAGTGAACAGAGGGGGATCAGGAATCTGGGCAGGGGCAAATGTAATCTGGGTGTGAAAAGGCATTTTCTCACATGCATCTACTGAAGGAGTGATGCTGATTTGAGAACTGCTATTTCAAGCAGGGGTGGGTGAGCATTTAAGATAAAAAGGCCTTTAAAAAATAAGGGTCACAGACAGTAATATTAAAGAGTTACAGAGGACCTAGTGTACCTGGACTCCATCAAGGCAGCATATAAAAAAGTATTTTATGGGCAGTGACCAGATTCTTTTATTCTTCTGGATAGGAAGTAAACTAACAGAAGCACTTTGGAAACCCTTCAGCATTATCAGGTCAAGCTGAAGACATCGAGACCATGGGATTGGTTTCCTAGCTAGGGAGACTGGACAGATTTTGCACCAATATTGGGAGACAGGTGCACAGATATTCATTGAAGCTTTGTCCATAATGGCCCCAAAGAGCAAACTAGAATACATTGTGAAATTAGTGCTCAATGACATATTATAATAAAAAAGGAAAGAAACTAAAGACCAACTAATCCACTAACCACACAAATATAAAATTAAGTGAGATCAGCAAGGAACACATAGCATAGAACTAGCTCTATTTATATAATGCTCAAAAACAGGTTAAACAGAATCGTATGATTTAAGAATGCACACTTAGATGGAAAAGCTATAAAGGCAAGGCAAAGTGGTTATCATGGCAGTCACACTATTACTGGTTATTTTCATTAGAGGGGAGAAAAGGAAATGGCTCCTGTAAGAATGCTGAACTACTGACAATGATTTATGTTTTAACCCTGGTAGCGTTTATATGGTATTTATTGTTAATTATCCTTTAAACTATACATGCAGGGTGGGGAAAATGTAGGTTTATAGTTGTCCACATGGAAAATAAAACAATATTTAATAAATAATAATAATACAAGAATAAACTTTCACACACTCACAACTGTAAACCAACTTTTGCCCCACCCTGTGTATCTTTTATATGTTTTTCTGTATGTATGGTATATTAGACAATTAAAATGTTAGAGAACATGTATCTCATGATATTACCGTGAAGAATAAAAAGGAAAATATTTTCAGTGACAATATTTAATTAGGCGAATTTGTATTACTGAGCAAGATAACGACATAATCACGGATTTGAGACTAGGTTTCGGTGAGTTTCTCAGAGATGTGGTGAAGGGTTCTTCATCCTGTTCATTGTTTCAATGAGCACTTTTCATCAGAGACTCCAGTGGAAATACAAGATATACATATGAAATTTGAAATTTACATGAAAATGGAATGGCATATCCCAAACTATTGTGTGCATAGAAACCACATGGGAATCTTGAAGAAATACTGGATTTTGATTAAAAATGTCTGACATAAAGTCTGAGATTCTGCATTTCTCACATGTTCCAGCTGATAAAGATGCTATGGATCAGTGATGTCACTATGAGCAGCAAGAGAATTAGGCAATTTTTAAAGTCCTTCTCAATCCTAAGATTTAATGATACTATGACTCCCTTTTATAAAAATATACTTTTATTGGTTTTAGAGAGAGAGGAAAGGAGAGAGAGAAAAAAAATAGATCTGTCCTAATCAATTTGGTTCAGTGGATAGAGTGTTGGCCTGCAGACTCAAGGGTCCCAGGTTCAATTCCAGTCAAGGGCATGTACCTTGGTTGTTGGCACATCCCCAGTAGTTGTGCAGGAGGCAGCTCTTTGATGTTTCTCTCTCATAAATGTCTCTAACTCTCTATTCCTCTTCCTTCTTCTCTGTAAAAAATCAATAAAATATATTAAAAAATAGATCTGATGCCTCCTATATGCTCCATACTGGGGATCAAGCCCAAAAGCTGGCCATATGATAGGACTGGGAATCCAACCGTGACATCTTGGTAGATGAGATAATCCTCAACTGAGTTACACCAGCTGGGCCTATCTTTAAAAATATATATATATATTTTACAGAGAGGAAGGAAGAGGGATAGAGAGTATGGACATCGATGAGAGATAAACATCCATCAGCTGCCTCCTCCATGCTCCCTAGTGGGAATTGAGCCCTCAAACCAAGGTCCATGCCCTTGACCACAATCAAACCCAGAACTTTCAGTCTGCAGACCAACATTCTATCCACTGAGCCAAACAGGTCAGGGCAACTCTAATTCTTAATTTAAGTACATGCATGAGTCAATCTCCTGCTATTGAGGCCATGGCACTCACAAGGTGATGAGGATGGTTTGTCAATTCAAGCATCCTCTTTTTCCATATTCTTTCTTACATTGTTATTTACATTTTCCGTCTTTACTTCAGAAGATTCTATTTTCGTCCATTTTTGAATGTAACAATGAGGCCCTGGTAAACATTCATCCTAACATTTTCCTTATAACACATGGAGTAGCAGAAAGCATAGCCACATGGTCCCTCCATCAGTGGCACCCATAGTGTAAGTTAGCTTTTGTCTCAGAGGAATCAAGAAGGAAGGAAAAAATCAAGCATGTCTTGCTTTCTAGTCAAAATGATCAATTATATATTTGAGGACCAACAGGATGGTTCTAAATTATGAGCAATGAGTATGTTATGAACAAATTTATAGCACGGAAAAGAGTGTGTTTAGAGTAAGGCCCAAAAAGTATAAAACATATTTACTAAGTTTGTGCTATAATACCAGATACATTAGTAGGTGCTTTCCTATGCTTTAATTTCATCAATAACTGTATGGTACGGGTACTATTATTATTTACATTTTACAGAGAGAAAGCAAGGTAAATATTATCTTGGAGAAGCGTGGATGAGGAGTACCACGCATTTTAAGTTATTTAGAAATATCTTAAAATTGCATCTTTGTTGTATATAAAAATCCATGTAAATGATTATGGCAAATACCCATTCAAAATACAGTATCAAATATCACCCCCTTACATGTAAATTACCCACTCCTTTGGATTACAATGAGATAAGCTTTGTTTTTAAAACTGGTTACTAGAGACAAATTCAATTTAGTGAGTAATCTGATTGAGAAAGAACAGCTATGAAGAGGGCCTCTCTCCAATGGATAATCTGATTAGAGCATCAGTTTTTGTAATAGAATATCATCCCTGCTACTGTCTCCTCTGGTAATAAAAAGTGTTCACTCTGCCAATATTGTAATGTAGGGCC
Organism: Vespertilio murinus; assembly: GCA_963924515.1. Lineage (NCBI taxonomy): Eukaryota > Metazoa > Chordata > Mammalia > Chiroptera > Vespertilionidae > Vespertilio > Vespertilio murinus. Next base: position 126,045,612 of record OZ004705.1, on the reverse strand, counting down.
ATCAGCTTTTCAGTTCCCAGTGAAAGCATATGACCTCAAACACTCTGAAATCCAACTCTTATGAAATGTTTAGCTAAATAAAGTAACACTTGGTAGAGATTGTCTAAGGGACTCATTGCCCACTGACTCTGTCAGATTTGTTAAAATCTCTCCTTGGTACCCATTAGAACATGAGAGGTCTACAGACCTTGCTCTCTTAGTTTAGCTCTCTCACGGAACTGCCATCGTTAAAATATTTAGCACTATGCTCTTACTGAAAGTCACAACTACATACAATTTCCCTCTATGCTTACCACAGATGTCACTGGGATTAAGGTCTAGTATAACAACCCTTTAAGATTCAGTGATAGGAAAGACCAGTAGAATCATATCCTTGTTGAACAGGTTAGGCTTTTTAAAAAAGTTATATCTTCTAGCATCCAGAAAACCGATCGGAATTTGAAGCTGAAGCTTAGGAACATTTGACTATAATACTAGCATATGTGTGGAAACAACTTTATTCTCTTCTTTTATTCTGTTTCCCTTATCTTGTTAAAAGCCATCTGAAATTATTTGTGAATATTTTTGGAAGTAGTAAAGTACTTCAAGGTGTTCAGATTGCTGGAAGAAAGGGCAACGCACTGTAAAATTCCTTTGCTGGTTGGTATAGTTTAAGACATGCACAGAAACATATTGACGGATTGATCAGAATCTTGGTGTTCAAGGTCAGAACTGTAGGAACCAAACAGAGTGGTTTGCTCTTAAGGTTCACAGTCTGGGAATGATATGAATACTAACCAGAGGCCCATGCTATGTGGTTAGGGATGAACACTTTCTTCTCTTCTCATTAATTAAATCCAAGAGAAAGAAGACATATCACTCCCCACTCTTTCTTTATTCTTTGTGTTTCCTTTCACCACCATGTTGAGTAATTTTTAACTCAAACCTAAGTCCAGAACCAGGGGCTTGCTATTGGGGAGTAGGAATGGCTCCATGGAGCTTTCTAGCAGGCAGTGTGCAGAAAGGCAAATGCCAGGAACTTGGAGTCAGAAGTGTTGTGCTTGAGTTCACTCTATCCTAGTTTTCTATCTCTGGAGAGATCACTTCATTCCAGGAAACTTAGTTATTTGATTTTGAAAGGAGAATACAAATGTAAATGCAATCCGATCCAATAGAACTGTGAGCTCCGATCTATATCTGGACTAGAGAGCCCCCTTGCTCCTTATAAAACAAGTTTTTCAGAGCGGCTGACCCTGAACGGTGAGATGGAAACATCGGCTCAGAACTCTGACAGAGAAATGGAAATTAGGGAGGATGAGAACTGCTGCCCTTTCCCACCCAGGCACCTCCCGGGTCTTGTTTTTCTGTCTGCTGTTTGCAGGGACTTCCCCAGGCCACTGCATTGCAGGTTCTTCCTCCCTGTTTGTCTATCCTGCAGTTCTCTTCTGTAGTTTCTTAGTCAAAATACAGGCAGGCATCTGACACCATGGAAAAACTTAATAAATATTACATCAATCAATGCAGTAGTTAATCAGAAGCAACTGCCAACAAAATTCTGCGCCACAAACATTTGCCTGTATTTTCTCATGTGCTTCATTTTTACACAAGGAATAGAGACCAGAGAGAAAGGCTGCCAGTTTGCTGTCTACCCTGATTTCTGGTGAATGTCAGTGGTGTTGGGTCTAGTTCCTTCGCTAATGCATCAAGCATATTTGTTGAGTTTCTATTGTGTACTGAACTACAGGAAAGTATTAGGGACTAAGTTGAAAATATGAGGGAACAAATGTTAGAGCTGCAGTGAGTTGGAGAAACACAGTACATTTTTAAAAAGACCTCATAGTATAAGCAAATATACATTAAATGTATTCACTATTAGGCAGGTATGATTATGCCTAAACACTTTTTTGTCTTTTATAAAAAAATATTTTTATTGGTTTCATAGAGGATGGGAGGGGGAGAGAGATATAGAAATATCAATGATGAGAGAGAATCATTGATTGGCTGCCTCCTGCATGCTCCCTACGGGGGATTGAGCCCACAACCTGGGCATGTGCCCTTGACCGGAATCAAAACCAGGACACTTCAATCTGCAGGCTGATGCTCTATCCACTGAGCCAAACCAGCTAAAACAATACTTTTCGTCTTTAAGTTTTCTTTCGTTTCAATAAATTTCCATGTCAATCCCAAGCCTTCCCAGAGTGGTTTTTCCAATCATTATAATTTTGCCATCCAAACTGTTCTTTCCAATATCTATAACAATAAGTGTAATGTCCAGATACCTGAAGCAAACATCTCACAGAATTGCTAAGCAAAGAAGCATTTTCTGTTGTTCCAAATCAAAAGACTACGACTGAGAATGTCAAGGTTTTATTTCCTCACTTGTTTCAACTGAGTCTCCAAGTTTTGTCTCAAGCATACAGGCACATCCTGTACATTTCTTCACTTTTAGATTAAGTCATTGCATGATAACTTGCATCGCAGGTTTGCTACAAAGCATGCTCTATCATGCCAAGCATTGACACGATTTCCAACTCCAAATGTTATCACTCCTTAAATTCAAATGCCTGTACTTGCTATTCTCACTGCGTACCATGTCTCTAAGAATGCCACCCAAAATAGGTGCCAAGCTCATAACAATGTTCAAAAATGAAAATGGTGCTTCCCGATGCCAAGTGTTTATAATAGTGAGGCTGTCTGCCTCCTCAGGGGATTCAGCTTATCAGATGCATTGTTAGCAGCTCCACAGAACTCTGTGGATCTAAAGAAGAGAAGCTATTTAACCCGGAGGCACAAGTAGAGCTGGTTTTCAGGCTTAGAACCTTGATCCAAAATCTAAAGGAAAACTGTCTCTAATATGTGAGAATTAGATGCAAAAACTCAGGGGTTTGAGGTGAAGCAGAAGGGAAAGAAAAGGGAGAACCTCATTAATCCTGATTAAACCTGATTGCAGAGCTCAGTATGTCTTATTTTATGAGGCCTTTCCCAAGGAGAGTTTAATGCTGCTGTTGTATGTGTTTTCATTAATCTTTTAACTTTTGTGCTTGCATCCCGAGGCATTTCCATGAAGGGAACAATTTTAGCCATGGAAGAGAAATAACATGACAGTTTCTTATCCCTGCTGCCGGAAAGTTTCGCACCCCAGGAAGATGCCCTCATGCCGTCAGGAACTATATCTTGTCACCCAGCCTTTTAGTGTCTTCAAATTCTTTCTAAACTGAGTGCAAGTTTGTAAGACAAACTTGTGACACGTTTGTCAAATTTCTTTTGTATTCTTGAGTCTTCCTAGTCTAAATGCCGTTCTAGATACTCCAAGGCAAAGCTTGGGGAACTATAGATATACAAGACAAATATGATGTGGGGGAGTCTGATATTCACTCAGCAGAGGGAAACTTTATAATTCATTGTTATAAAAAGGCTTGAGCCCTAGCCAGTTTGGCTCAGTGGATAGAGTGTCGGCTCATGGAATGAATGGTTGCAGGTTCAATTCCAGACAAGGGCTCATACCTCAGTCCCAGGATCAATCCACGAGGCCCCTGTCAGGATGCCAGCGTGAAGCAGTGAATGGATATGTCTCTCTCACATCAATGTTTCTCTCTCTGTCTCTTGCCTTTCCTTTCACTCTCTCTAAAAATCAATGGAAAAACATCCTCAGGTGACGATTAACAAATAAACACACAAAACAAACAAAATAGGCTTGAAAAAAATTTAAACTGGGAGTTGGCAAACTATAGACCATCAACCAAATTTGGCCCTTGCCAGTTTTTGTAAATAAAGTTTTACTGTATTTTTAAAGTTTTACCATGGCACACACACATTGGTTTATAAAGCATTGTCTGGCACTTTGCAGAAAGGTTTATGGTCACCTGGTCTAGAGCATGCAAAATAGGTATTTGTATGTTACGATTTTATTTTCTCCCGCGGTTTATTATACTTAGAATCCTTTTTCATTGAAATTAGTAATATGAACTTTAAAAATGAAGGAACATAGGAATTTTGAGGCTTAAATTTTCGAATATTTTTGACATGCATTCCAAATGACAATGTCCTCAACCTCCTGACAAATAGCAACTTATTAAGAGAAATGCTGTCAGGTTTCCATGCAATAGCATAATATCTGGAGGCTGCAATTCTAAGCAGAATTTGCAAACAGAATTTATATGTTGGTGTTTCCACATCAAATTTTCAAAAGACTTTGCATGTCATTCCACACATTGCAGATTATGCTCCATTCCTTATGAAAAATGTAACTGCCACCTATTTCTCCTGACCTTTTCCCACCTCGTTTCCGTCTCTGCCTCAGTGGTTTATTGTCTGTTGTTAACTCAGCACATCAGCCCCACATCAATCATTGAAGGAGAAAGATCCTAAAGATTTTCTCTCTGGCTCCAGTTCACCCTGCATGCAAATCACCCCAGGAAGGCAGCTGGATGGCGTATTTCTAAAAATACATGCGTGAGGGTGATACATTTTACTAACAGCCTTTAGAATCAGAAAGTTTTCCTTAGCCCTTTTCTTTTACTCTAGTTTAATTATATGCCCTCCTCTAACTTGTAGAGATGAGGAATAGAGTAATGCCTTGATATTATTTTTAATTGTTTCAGTTGTCATATTTCCAAATTTAAAGTGCTTTTGATTATTCTAGCAATGCCTCCACCCACATAGAATAGTGCATTTACATCTTTCCTACCCTTGAGATGCCAAGAGGTCCTCAGTGTCACCACTTTAGAGATCTCCTACAATTTAATTTGTGTGTTTATTTTTTAAATGTATTTCTACCCTTTAGAGTATAAACCCTAACATCTACTCATCACTTATTTTGAAACGGTCACTGAAAAGTGCTTCTCATTTCAATCCTTCCAGGGACCTAAAAGATGCTTTTCATCATTATTCCATTTTAAATTAAAGAAGCAAGATCTTGAGGAACTAGTCATTTATCCAATATGGTGTAGCTCCTAACAAGGTCAGGATGCAGTCATAGATCAGGCTGACTGCAGAGATGGGGTTTTTGCCCCCTGATCTCTGCAGCTCCGAGGGCAGGGGTTGAGTTTATTGCCTCTTTGTTTTTGTAGTGTCCAGCACATTCTACCATGTAGGGGAGTCTCACTAAAAATGTATGTTTAGTGAATAAATAGCTAAAAAATTTTAGAAAAGGGCTTTAAAGTCTATGTTAAAATGTTAGCTACCTCCTTAGCTGTTGCTATGTCTTGGGTTAGCTGTGTCTGAGCTAGTCTGACCACTTCACAATTTGTTTGAGTAAATCATTCAGATATTCAGAGAAAAATTAGAAAAGCTATACACACACTGACAAATTAAATAATACCAATGAACAAAAAAATATGTTATTTTGGGAGAATAAATGAGAAAATAACTCTAAAACTTGCCATCTCAACACTAAGTTTACTTTAGTTTCCCAATGTCTTCCCTCATGATTAACACATCCCATATTGTTGAGTCTCAGATACATGCCTATGTTTAAATTTGTGTATCTCATTCTTATTGGGGTTGTTTCTTCCTAGAAATAAAAGAATTCAAGATGCAAGTAGCTCTGTTGGGAAACCCCAGTCCTACAAAGCATTTTGAATGAACCCTCCCTGTCTCTTCTGAATGGAATTCAGACAACTTTATTTTTTTTAATATATTTTATTGATATTTTACATAGAGGAAGGGAGAGAGATAGAGAACTAGAAACGTCGATGAGAGAGGAACATCGACCAGCTGCCTCTTGCACACCCCCCACTGGGGATGTGCCCGCAACCAAGGTACATGCCCTTGACCTGAATCGAACCCGGGACCCTTCAGTCCGCAGACCGACGCTCTACCACTGAGCCAAACCGGTTTCGGCAGGAATTCAGACAGCTTTAAAAGTGTCTGTGATATTCCCAGATCCATGATTTCATTTTTAAATTAAGCAAGTATACATTTAATTGACAAGATGGGTTGATTTTTGTCTGCCTTTTACTATTATAAGCCAGTAGTTTAAGCATCTTAACTGTATTATCTGTAGGAAGCCTCATTGTGAACACCAGTAATTTCTATTTTCCTCCCATTGTACGCTTCCAAACTTCCTGATACAATATTGCAACAGCTTTCTCAATTGTTCTGACTTTTAAAGTTCCTATGCCTTATTTAATAATACATATCTTATGCAGGATAACATCCAATTTATGATACAACTTGTCAATTTTCAAATGAAATAAAATGAGGTTTCCCAAGGAAGATATCTTTGGAACATAATAAAATGGAGACTGGCTTGAAGTAACTGTTCCTCTTTGGGGGTATTAATGTAAGAAGTTATTAAGAAACTACAATAGCTCAGGCTACATTGCTAACTTCCAAAGAAAATGTCATGAAGGGGGGGGGGGGGATGTGTGGATGCTCTCAATACCTCCCCTGGCACCAATGTCATAAGCTGAATACTGGTAGGAATTCTTGGACTCATTGTCAGAGCATGTACATTAGGTTGCCTGACTCAAGGGCCCGGTCACCAGGATGGTTTTCTTCTTTGTTCTTTGAGATGAGGAAAGACTTTGATAAATGAACCCCAAATGAGATTTTGTTTATTAGAACTCTCATGATCTTCCCTTCTTTCTTGTTCTAATGACTACATCTTTGTCAATAGAACAGGCCCATGACAAATGACAGCAGGCCAGTTTTCATGGGGAATTCAATATTTTTCTTTTTATGTACCCTCAGAAAACCCCCTGGGTAAAGAGCCAAATCATCATTTAGAAATGTGTACCGTCTGATAATTGCAATGGCTGCATGCAGGCTTCTCCATTTGCTTTGCCTCTGTCTACGATTATTCTCAGTGGAGCTGAACTCAAAACAGCAGAGCCTGACTCATGGAAAAATTTGAAGTTTGGTAGTTTTGAATTTTTATATCACATACAGTCAGACACTCTAGCAGCACAGATTAAAACATAAAGCTCTCTGCAATCCCTGAGCTTTGTAAATTCTCACGAGAGCCCCACAATCGATGAAATTTTGTGGAACTGAGCATGCAGTGTAGGAGCATGCATTTGGACCCAGTCATACATGAAAAAAGATAATGTCTCATTAAGATAAAAAATTGGCATTCTGGTAAGAAAGTTACTTCTCTCAGGGAAGAGAAATAAAAGTTCTAAGATGACTGCTACCTGAAAGTGGTAATGAGCTTCCTGGGAGCCCTGCTGTAGGAGCTGGGCATTCCTGAGAATTTACTGCAGCTTCAAAGGTCACGTGGAAGCCCAAGAGGAGCTTGAGACAGGCGCTAGGACAATTTGGACTAAAATAGGTTATACAATAAATTGGCAAGTGTAGCCCTGGCCAGTGTGGCTCAGTTGGTTGGATGTCATCCGATGCACTGAAAGGTGGCCAGTTCGATTCCCTCTCAGGGCACATGCCCTGGTTGTGGGCTTGATCCCCAGTGAAGGAGGCAGATGATCAATGTTTCGCTCTCACATCGTTGTATCTCTCTCTCTCTCTCTCTCTCTCTCTCTCTCTCTCTCTCTCCCTCTCCTTCTTTTCTCTCTAAAACAAATATTTAAAGAAAAATGACAAGTGTGAAAATATAGCCATCCATGAGAAATATTTATCATCAAGCAGTTGCCCGAATGTCATCTATTTTCTATAAACTGCAATTGAGGAGGTGGTTCCCCAGTTCCATGACTATCTTCTAACTCTGGGAAAAGTATTTTTCAGAAAGGTCAAAGCATTTCACATGAAAAATAAACTATATATCTGAATGGCATAGGCATTATCATATACTATATAATGTGTAGTAAGGTTGATTGTGCTTAACATAGTTTCATAACATTCTCTGAGGGCAACCTACCTTCCCCGTGTTACCACCATGGCAGATGATCAAGTTAACGGACAGTATTCTCTCTGCAACGTCCCCTAAATCTATGCAGGGTAGCTCCTGTGATTTAGTAGGCCCTTTTCTTCCTTAGTGCCAGGGACTAGGTTCAGGAATACTACCTTCAGGATTTAGCATCTCAGCTCGGCTGTCTCTGACTCTCCAAAATGAGGAAGATAAATTATTTAACACCCAGGAAGCACCAGCTGTGCTCTCTCCTAAACACTGAGCTTTCCCTACCAAAGGGATTTACAATTGAAATAGGTTTCTCATCTACAAAGGACTATGATTTTGACAAGTGAACAAGACTAGAGAGGTTTTCCCCAGTGGAGGAGGGATATTAGTGAGCATTTCTTAGTGGTTTTTGCTGTGCATCCTGGAAATTCTCCAGGGATTGCGGCCTGGTGTCTTGCCAAGTGGTCTGAGTACTCCAGACATGAAAAGCACACACCCTGAGGCTACCCAAAAGGGGGATTCAGCATGTAATATGAGGATGTAGGTTAGCTACAAAGATGAGTGTCCTTAGAGAGCAGGATGCTGCTAAACATCCTACAGTGCGCAGGACAGCTCCTTACAGGAGAAACTTATCAGGCCCAAAATTTCAATGGTGCCAAGATTAAGAAATCCCAACCTAGAGAATTTACAAATACTTTGAATTATCTTCAGTGTTGGCATACTGGGGGAACCTCATAATTAACGCTTTGAAGAGGGCTTTCTATTACTCTAATTAGCCTACCTGGGTCAGTTTCAGGAAATAAAATAATTCTCCACGTGTGTTCAATGAGAATAAAAATGCTGATTTACCACCCAGGTGGGCAGACTCTAAAGACTGGTTGTTCTTTTGTCTCAAGTGCTGTCCCTGTACTTTCCCAACGGATGGTAACACTTGTTTTTAGAACTATCTCAAGTCCTGCTTCATCCCAAAATCCTTTCCATGGAAAGTAAGAGTCTGCATCCCTTACTGGGATCTTGCTGCCTTATATGCTCACTGTATATGTAGGCACGTCAACTGAGTTGTAAATTCCTTACTGGTAGCCATAGTATTTCATACTGTTTCAGAGACACTCAATCGATTATTATCTCGCACATAGTGGAAACTCTATAAATGTTTATTCATCATCTTCATACATTCTGGGAACCCTCAGAATGGTGGTTATTAAATAAAATTAGAAGGCCTTTGGCTGCCACTTTTCCCCAGTCTAAATTTGGGGCAGAAAGAGGTCATCTTAAAATCACATCAAATATGTTTCTATTTACAGTGGTTCTTATTCTACAAAGCCAGGAGGGGGACTTTGATTTCTGGCCTTCATAAGAACTAGGTATCAGCATGACTTATTAGAAAAAGAAGAATTATTTAGGGTCATCCTGTGTTGTTAATAGAAAAAGTAATAATAGAATGCCATAATAAAGAGAAATAGTTTTATAATAGAGAAGTGCCGTTATATTAGTTAGGTTTATTAGGCATGAGAGGAGTATTCCAAGAAAAGAGGCAGAAATTCAATCAATTAAATGAGGTGCACATAAATTGTACTTAATAAAACTGCCTAAATTGCTTTGGAAAACGATGCTACAGGGAATATACTTTTATTAGTCCTGGGTAAGGGTGGCTTTAATGATACAGCGAATCCTCTTTAACCTTGAAACCATCAGGAATAACTTTGGAAATATTACATACCACCAAACTAAATATCAAATGACCTATGTGGTCCATGTGTGGTCCATGGTTCAGCAGTTAAATGTAGGAGCTTCAATAAGAATACTGGCTTCACTCCAGTCTAAGCGGGCTTTGACAAGTTGCTTAACCATTGGTGCCTCAGATTCCTCATTGTAAAAATAAAGCTAATATAAGGTAGTGCTCAGTGACTTACTGGTGAGAACCAGATGAGTTCCTATATCTTACTGGAACAGTGCCTGCTCCAAATAACACAGAATACTCAGTGTGTGTCAGTGCACATCCCCATCTGTGGTAGAACTTCTCCCGTGGACCCACATCTGGCACACAATTGTCTGTTTTTGCCTCTAAAAAATTAGAAGGAGTAGACTTCCTAACTTGCTGTCATACAATGTCTAAATTAAAACATATAACAACAACAAAAAAACAACAAGAGAATTGAAACAATTACTGAGATAAGAAAAGCAAAATAAAAGTGTTGCCGTAAGACAGATAACAATAACTAGGTTTGCTATTTGTAATGATTGAAGACACTGGGCAATTATTCAATGCTGTGCTTCACTTTGCTGGTATAGATAATCCTTATGAAAAAAGAAAGAAAAAAGGATATTTCCATTTTATGTTTCTTAACACAGAGACTTAGAGTCCTACAATTTCTACATAATCATTAATGCCCAGAAGCATACAGCAAACATCCATTCTATCGGTAAATATATGAGATATGTATTGTTGATTATAATGTAATTACACATCCAGTTCTAGAATAGATTTATTTTGAACTGTTGTTGAATATATAAACTAATTGGTTTAAAGAGAATAAAAATGCTGATCTATCACCCAAATGGGCACTAAATCAGAGTTTATGAAATCAGACATTGCTATAAACAAAAGTAGGAAATAACTCTTTATTATTTGTCCTCATTAAAAATGCTCAGTCTCATAGCTGTGGTTGCTTAAAAGATGCTTTATAATTGTATATATGCCTCATTTTTGCTGGTAATCCCACAATTCTCCTAACAGTTACTACACACTAGGGAGAAAAGACCTGAGGGTAGGATGATTTGGGGTCATGGAAAGTTCCACTATCCAACAATTCTCTAGCCAGGTCTTATGGATAATTTATAACCCTCGTATTTTTTCATCCTGATATTTCTTGGTCCATAACCATAAAATTTTCTTGCTTTGTGTTCATTTTTTAAGTCTATAGCATTATTGGGATTTTATGCTGACTTCATAACCTTCACAGTAATTGATCATAGCAAAACATTTCTCTGCTTATGGACAGCAGCTCTCCACTGACCTCAATTTTAATGAGTATATTTTGGAAAAAGAAAACATTTATTACGGATTAAAATCAATGTCTCTGAAAGACTTCTCCCACCAGTAAAGAATGCTGTTTTTTATGATAGAGCCCCCAAGGAGGCTGGATTTGATGTAGCACAAACTCCGGGTTATTAAAAGTTGGAGATTTTAAGATTCAAGTCCACATGCTGTGTTAATTTTTCACTTCCTTGTCTTCCTCACTAGCCTGTAGGCTGAGAAAGACGATCTGTAACTTATCTCTGTGACTCCAGTGCCTAGCCCGGGATCCGAAACAATGTAAGCATGGAACCCATCTCTATTGAGAAAAGCTATTCACTTGAGATAAGGCAAACCCCCAGAAAGGAAGGTTTGGAGCAGGGAAGATACCTGAATATCTTTATAACGAACAGAACATATGTGTTTAAGATTCAGGAAGACATATCAATTTCCCAGCCTTAAATGTTGGCTAAAACCAAGAAGGCCTGTGAGATGGACAAGGTCTGTGTGTGACAGCGCAGGCAGCCATAGAGGAGAAGGCCACGGGAATATAATGACCATCTCCAAAGTCACAGGTAGAGGATGGCTCCAAAATGACAGTAATGACCAGGGTTCCCCTTTACCGAAGAAAGAACAAATCGAATGCCTGTTTTTTTTAAAAAAAAAATTAAAGAATCCTTTTCTTCTAGAGAGACACCAGTGAATAGGTATGAAAGCAAATTACATATAGCAGGGCTTTCTGAAGTGTGTAGATCAGATAACCTTCCCAAATCTGTCTCGTTGACACCTTGTGAAAATACATGCAAGGATATGATGCTTATGTCAAACACATTTAAGGTATGTCACAATTAACAGGTTTTTTAAAATACAAATAAAAGAGAAACCAATTCCCAGTATTGTGTGGCTCTGCAAAACAGAAGGCGAGTATGGGTTCAACTTTGTAAAATGCTTTTACTTTTTGCCCCAAATAAGGAATTTAATATAAAGGTGATATCTGGCAAACAGATAAGTGGCTTTCTCTGTATAAGGCATGATTTCCAGTTCCCAGCGGCCAGCGGTGCACATCGCATCCTTCACATTGACTGGGGGCACATCCTTTCACCTCGCTGTATCCGTGATTTATAATTGCCATTTAAAAATAATGAGAGTGAGTATAAGATTTGTGAATCCACTGGGATGCTAATGGAAAAGCTTTCTACTGACCCAAGAAGGGCACTTAGATTGTTATAGCTCCTATGTAGCTGAAATTACTTTAAATATTTATTGCACTTTAATGAACATACTTTTCCTTTAATTAGACATTGTGTTAATACTGTTTTAATATGGATTGACTTGCCACACCAATCTGGGGAAGCCAGGATTCCTATATGAATGAGTTAGAAGTCACAAGCTTGCCAAAATTAGTACTTAACCTTCCCAGAACTCATATGCCTAAAAAAAAAAAGTTAACATTATTTTCACATGTGAAAAGATAGACGACGTAGGAATTGGCTATAGAGTGAGTGAATTTTGGCTAAGCTAAGGCTGGGAGTATTTTTGAATTTTTTTTGAATTTTTATTTTATATTCTTATTGATTTCAGAGAGAAATGGAGAGGGAAAGAAAGATAGAAACATCAATGATGAGAGAGAATCAGTGATCTGCTGCCTCCTGCACACCCCCCACTGGGGGTCGAACCCACAACCTGAGCATGTGCCCTTGACTAGAACTGAACCCGGAACTCTTCAATCCACAGGCCCATGCTCTATCCACTGAGCCAAACCAGTGAGGGCTATTTTTGAATCCTTTAATGCCACACTTTTAGTACTCAAAATGTGACAATTTAAAAGTTGTTTATTTAGCATGCATTTCCTTATCTCCTATGTGCTTATCAAAAGGATGAGCTAGCCAAAACTGGTTTGGCTCAGTGGATAGAGCGTCTGCCTGCGGACTGAAGGGTCCCGGGTTCGATTCCAGTCAAGGGCATGTACCTTAGTTGCGGGCACATCTCCAGTGGGGGGTGTGCAAGAGGCAGCTGATGGATGATTCTCTCTTATCAATGTTTCTAACTCTTTATCCCTCTCTCCTCTTCTCTGTAAAAATTAATAAAATATATATTTTTTAAAAAGGATAGGCTAACAGCACTTGCTGGTTTTTCTCAGTGGTTAGAGCATGGGCCTATAGACTGAATGGTCATGGGTTGGATTACAGTCAAAGGCACATGCCTCTATTGCAGGCTCCATTCCCAGCCCCTATTGGGCACATGTGGAAGGCAATCAATCAATGCGTCTCTCTCACATTGATGTTTCTCTCTGTCTCTCCCTTTCCATTTCACTCTCTCTAAAAATCAATAGGAAAAATATCCTTAGGTAAGGCTTAAAAAAAAAAAAAAAAAAAGGATGGGCTAAGATTTGCATTAACAAACTGGTTACAAATTAGCAAACATTGACCACCTCAGTACATGAAAGAATTAGGTGATCCCAATGGAAATCAGAGACTTAATACAGCTTAATAAAAACTGAGTCTATTTCAAGTCCTAGTGTTATACTTCTTGGAGTTACCAAGATTTATTACCTTTGGCTCTATCACCATAATAATAAATATTTACTATGGGCCTAAGGTTTCCTTTATTAATCTCCTTGCAGGAATGTATTAAGCAATGATGCCTGTTAAAGTGTCAAGGGATATATCTTCCCAATGACTAGCAATCTAGGACATCTTTGAAGCACAGCAAATTGATTAAGATATCATATTTCTGGCCAGTCCGTCCCCGATTAGGGAATTACAGAAGGCGATGAAGCTGTTGATTTTAACCACAGAGTTCCCATGGAGGCATTTACCTGGTGGGTGATGCTGATTGTGGTCAGGGCAAATGATCTCCCCCTGCGGACTGAAGGGTCCCAGGTTTGAGACCCCAGACTAAGCCTGAAGCTGAGGCTCAGGGAAAGCAGATTGTTCCCTATCCTCTCAACCTACACACCTACAAAGTGGGTGGGTAAGATGGGGGATGGCTTTCAGTGTTTCTCAATCAGGATGGCCACCAGAATCGTATGAGAAGCTTCAGAAATGTCCCTTCCCGGATCCTTCCCCCACAGAGCATGTCACTTGGTCTGTGGAGGGGCCCCAGGCATCATATAATTGGAAAGTTCCTGAAGTGTTTCTTATGAGAATCACTGAGCTATAGCAAGTGGAAAGAGGGAAAAATTTCTGTGCAGTAGGATAAGCCACAAGGTACTCTTAGAAGCTTAATCTTGGATGTGGTCCTTCACACAGCAATTTAGAGCATGTAGGAGTGGGCCTATAAATAAATCTGGTCTTTCTAATTTTTACCCAAGCCCTTTCTGGGGGCACCTACTCCCCTGGAACGTGTTGACCTATATTTGTATCTTGCTTTCATAAGGGCACATACTCACCAAAGTGGCATTTTAAATCACACAAGGAAATGCTCTTTTCCTACCGTTTCTGTTGACAAGCCAGAATATTTTGCTTTCCTCCTTATGCCTGTTAAAAATTGTTCAAACACACCACCCCAGAAACACTCCAGAGATAAACACTGAAGTATATTCTGCCAGAGCCACTTGCCAGAATTTGGAGCAAGGAATAAAATAATTTTGGAAATGCTTATGAAAAAGTGAAAACAAACAGAATAAAAAAAGGCATACACTGTATTTTATAGTGAAAGATGAAAACAAGTTGTTTATAGAATCGGTGGTGGGATTGTAAGCGATTTTTCACTTGACAGTCTAATCATGCCTTGGTGTTGTTATGATGCTGCATTTATATAAAGAATAGCTACAATTTATTAAGAAGCTACAAAGTGCCAGACATCTTAAAAATCAGCAGAATGGATATTAACAATAGCATCTCTTAGCATATAAAAATCAGGGACAGAGGCATTAAGTAACATGTCTAAAGCCCTGTAGCTAGTAAATGAAGAAATTAAATTCAAACATAGGTTTGTCTGTTTCTTTTTTATACTCTCTTCTTCACTATTTACAAATTTTACTTTATTATTTTTATTTATTGATTTTAGAGAGAGAGGGAGAGATGCACACCGATTTGTTGTTCCACTCATTTATGCATTCATAAACAGGCAACCTCGGCAAATTGGGCCAATGCTCTCACTAACTAAGCTACTAGTCAGGGCCATTATTTACAAATTTTAAAAGAGGAACTCAATCAATAAGCAGTTCTTCTATCTCAATCCATTAAGAAATTAACTCCCCCACCACAATAAAAAACATTTATTGCTTTAGACTAAATGGCCCAGCTTGTCAATGCTTATAATTTTAACATCAATAAGGTCTCAGGATACTGAACTGAGGGGAAGATGAGAAGTGAGGCTCTCTTGTCAATTTAGTTGTCAATTATAAAAATATTTCTCCAACAGGAAGAAGACAAGTAGAATCACATCAGTTTATAAACAATTTTTGAGATATGTTAACTAAATTATAAACTTGAGTACTGTGTAGTGAGAGACATGCTGATAAGATGTGGTGAGTTTTTAAAAAAAAATGTCACAAGTTTCTCAGTCTAGAAAAAAAACCCAATTCCTTAAAAATATAATCCCCCAGGGAAAGATGGTTGAAAAGAATGAAATGAAAATAACAGTCAAGTTGCTGATGCCAGTTTTATGTGCTATTCCCTTAGAGACGCATGCTCTACCTATGAAAAGGGGTCATAAACTAGTTCAGACCCTGAGCTTCTCACACCCCTCCCAGCCCTGGGAGCTCTAGCAGGGTGCATGTCTGTCTCCTGGGATACTCATTGGCGCCCCACTACCGCTGTCCTCATGCTGCCTCACCCAGGCTCTGCCTCACCCTCCCAGAAATGGGCCTCACAGGGATCATGCCTCCCCCGGCCCCCACATGGCTTGTGCAGGAGCCTGGGAAGGGCTCGTTCCTGGGAAGGGAGAAATGACAGGCTTCACTTTCCCCACATTTCTTTTAAGCTCGAAATGTGACCACAATTTGATCCATGCCATTAACACTTTGTAATCTTGAAGGAATATAAGATGAGTTCTCAATAGCATGTCTCTCTTATTGGTGCTGTTGTACAGATATTTACTGGCATGCTGCATCGTTGTTTTAATGAAACATTTCATTCATGGGAAGGGGAACCACGCCTGTAGACAATGTGGGTTCAGATTTCGGCTGCCTACTATTTCCAGCCTAAAAATTTCCACTAATTTGCACCCATCATCTTCCCACCTCCCTCCCTCCGTCACTTCTTTCTTTCCTTCCTCCCTCCGTCCCTTTTTCCTTTTCTCCCTCCCTCCCTTCCTTCCTTCCTTTTCCTTCTATTGGCTACCAGCCTATTGGTTTCTTAGGCACGCACAGTTATATCTCAGCCCTTCCTTCCTTCCTTCCTTCCTTCCTTCCTTCCTTCCTTCCTTCCTTCCTTCCTTCTTTTCTCCTTCCTTCCTTTTTTAATGGGGAGCAGGAGTTCTCTTGTTCTTTATACAATTCTCTGTGTTTTAAGAAATTAATTTCAATCTATTTTCAATGAAAATATTAAAATAATTTCCTTTACAATTCATGATCTCTGTTTTACTTATGAAATTCTCAACCCTACCTTATTCCAATGGTCAGTTAAATAAAATACCCTCTCCCAAATCTAATGATTATTAAATATGAATACTGATAGACCCTTTCTTATACAAGAAATACTTCTAGACACACTGTGTTGACCTAAATTAATTAATTCATAATAAATGGCTGATTTAATATAAATATTGTTCTGCCTAATACGGACAGTTACTTTTCAAATTGAAAAAAAATTGTTTTAGGTGTGCAACATAATTATTTGATGCATGTATATACTATGAAATGATCACCACACTAAGTTTAGTTAATACCTCACTCTTAACAACTCTAAAATATATAATACAGTGTTGTTAACTATAATTACCACATTGTACATTAGATTCCCCAGGACTTATTTCTCCTACAACTTAATTTATTTAATTAAATTGTTATGGTATATGAATACTTTTCACCTTCTCATAGATAAGATATAAAACCAAAGACATTTCTGTTAAATGGCATCTTGATCCAGTGTACTCTTCAGATAAATTTTCCCACTCATTCATTCAATTTTCATTTTACTCACAAATAATCACTTGAAACTATTAAAACCTTAATGTACCCCAGACTTCCTAAGGCCAGAGCATAGACATGAGGACACATTAAAAGGAACTTCAATTTCACTTGCATCCCCAGTTGAATAAGACAGGAATTCTGGTCCCTGCAAACTCTCACCCAGGCGTTTCCGGGCGTCCTCAGAATATCCTTACAATTTCCCAATGGAGCTCTCATGGTCTTCCTCCCAGCCCCTGACCAATGACCGTTACCGTGAGTTACAACTGGACTGGATCCCTATGATGCTTTGAATTCTGCTGGGGTGTCAGATGTGGTTCTGTGAACTCCCAGAGTGCTCAGCTGCCTGATAAAATACGGGACACCAAATTAAATCTACTGTTTAGATAAATCATGCAATATTTAGGGCATACTTGTACTAAAAAGTATTCTTTGCTTATCCAAAATTCAAATTTAATTAGGCATCTTGTATTTTTACTTGCTACATCTGTCGGCCCTACCAAATGCCGAAGCCATGCCATATTATGTTCTCTGCAGCCTCACCTGAGCTGAAGTCACATGTGTGCTGTGGGGAAGTCTCTATCGTTTTCTCCCTGCCCTCCTCTCCCTCCCCTTTTCTGTTGGCTCTTTGTCTCTGAGAACAAAGTTTTGCTGCTTGAGCCTCAGGTATCTCAGGACCACTCATGAAAATAGTTTTAATATCTCTCTGTGGCCATCCCTGATTCTGGTTCAGGCACTGCCTAAGAATGCCGCTGAGACTGGGATGGGCTTTCTTCCTGTTCCCCTGCAACTTTCCCCAAAGGCTTGCCCTACAGACCTCCTCCTGATTGGTTAGCATCTACCGGGCAAATCTACTGGCTACCAGCCTATTGGTTTCTTAGCACATGCAGTCATATCTCAGCAAAGATTTGTGACAAACCAAAATACAAATAATACTACGATTAGGGGAACTGCCTTCAAAGTACATCCAACGTGTACGGAAATGTTTTCTTTCTTGGAAAGCACTTACAAAAGCTTCATGGAAACATGAAGTGGCTTTGGGGCTTCAGCTTCTAAGAGATGTGTGTGAGTTTGAGGGTGTAAAAGAGGTTCCTAGCGAAACAAAAAGTATAAATGGAGATGAGGAAAAAAGAAAGTTCTAGGTGATTTTATTTGTGGTTTGGTTGCAGCAGGTGGTCTATTGCAACCTGAAACTACAAATAAAATTGGGGGCCTGGCCAAGGAAAGCTCCTTGTCCAAAGCATGTAATTCTTTCTCCAGACAATGGGAAGCCCTTGTGATTTGGTTAGTGGAAAATATAACCGAGAAATGCAGGGGATCCTGTAACATAGGCTAGTTTCCAACTGTGAGAAGTTATGTGAGAGAGGTTAGATCATCACATAAATAAAATAGGTAATGAAGGCTTAAAGGAAAATAAATTTGAAAAGGAGACCTTGGTAATCCATTATAATCAAAAGAGGTTTAAAAATTCCCCATGTCTCTGCCACTTCCAGACTAATTAAATCAGAATCTTTGGAGATGAGACTCATGACATCAGGCTTCTCAAAGCTCCCTTTGACCTCAGCCACAACGGAGCACTGTAACTACAGCCCTGTGGTTCTCACACTCTGGCAGGAATCAGGATAGTCTAGAGGGCTTGTTGGACCCCACCCTCAGAGATTCAACAGATCTGGAAGGAGCTCTGATAGTTTACTTGTCTATCATGTTCCCAGGTGATGGGGATGCTTTGGTACAAGGATGCCACTTTGAGAAGGTCTGCTGCAGAGTGATCAGGGCTGGGTAGTTAATTAGATATACCCCGTGTGTATATATATATATATATATATATATATATATATATATATATATATATATATTGGGTTGGAAAGAAAGGAGGAGTTAATCATAAGTAATAGATTCTGAGCCCGAGAACATGACAGAATATAGATGCCATTAAAAGTGTTTTAGCCAAGCCCAAACCAATTTGGCTCAGTGGATAAAGCGTCAGCCTGCAGACTGAAGGGTCCCGGGTTCTATCCGAGTCAAAGGCATGTACCTTGGTTGTGGGCACATCCCCAGTTGGGGGTGTGCAGGAGGCAGCTGATAGATGTTTCTCTCTCATTGATGTTTCTAACTCTCTATCCTCTCCCTTCCTCTCTGTAAAAAAATCAATAAAATGTTTTTTTTAAGTGTTTTAGCCAAAATAGGTTTGGCTCAGTAGATAGAGCATCAATCTGTGGACTGAAAGGTCCAGGTATGATTCCAGTAAAGGGCATGTACATTGGTTGCAGGCACATCCACGGTAGGGGCTGTGCAAGAGACAGCTGGTAGATGGTTCTCTCTCATTGATGTTCCTAGCTCTCTGTCCTTCTCCCTTCCTCTCTGTAAAAAAAATCAATAAAATATATGTATATATTTTAACAAAGTATTTTAGATATGGAAAAAATAGATGTTTGGCTTGAATGAGAATTTTGAGAGAACAGACATTGAAAAAGGCTGTTTCATGGGAATAATTATAAATAGGAGAATAACAAGGGCAGTGAGCCACAGAGACATATAAGGAAAACCAAATGTCACAGAAAGTGACAGACCAGCTCTGTTGAGACTACCACAAAAATGCAACCTCTATACCACTTCCAAATCCACTAACCATCAAAGTCTAGGTCTCATACTTGCCTTACTTGCCTTTTACTGTCCTTAGCAAACAGACTTCACATTCATAACGGGAACTCTGGAGGAAGCTCAAGCTTTTTAGTGCAAAAGAAGAGAGCTCTATGCCCCTCACGTTGCACTTACTAAGAAAATAGCAGTAACTACCACATCATAGATTTTCAACTGTGAGGGTTGAAGAAAAAAAAGGGTTCTTCATACAATTATGAGGTTCATAAGAAAGTCAATTAATCAATTCCGAATAAGGGCACAGTGTCAGTGCTTAATGAGTGAAACCGCTAGCGTGTAAGAATGTACAATGAACCAGGTGCTGTTCTAAGTGCTATGTACCCTTCCTCTTCAGAGGATGGCTCATGGACCAGAGGGCTCCGTATCATCGGCTGACACAGAGTTTGACAAACACTAATCCACTCAATGCTAAGAGGTAGGGGCTATGATGAAGGAACTAAATTACAAAGTTAGGATATCTGTGCAAAGTCATAGAGCTAACGCAGTTTATAAAGATATAAACCTAGGGAAATCTAGATTCATAGACTCTCTTCTAACTTGTGTTACACCACCTGACAAGAGTCTTACCACAGCCCTTGGCACCCTCACCATCATCACTCTTTAACATCCATCCACAATGGCTTTCCCTCCATGCATCTAAGCGACCATGTCCTCCCCATTGTACTCTTGCTTCTACCATCTAACCCACTCTTGAGGAATGTGAACTCCCTTCAGGTCTCAGCTCACAGTCACTTCCTCGGGAAAGTGATTTCCAACACCCCCAAGTCTTCATATACTACTCTCACAGCACCATGGACTTTTCCTCCAGGATAACCTGTAGTTATGGGTCTACCTATGAGATTTTTGTCTTTTTCCCTAGACTTCAGCTCCTGGAGGGAAAGCACCACATCTGCTTTGTTCCTTGCTGAATCTGGAACAGACACTTCAAATAGTTCCCCAAACGGATGTGTATATGACTGTCTTGCCCACATTAGCATGACCTGCAGTGACAATCAGCCTGCAGTGACAATCGGAACTGAACATTCCCTCCCTCCGTGTAATCAAGAGACCTGGTGAGGTGAGAGACCAGACTGAACATTCAAAGGGAAGTGTAATCTTTGAGGCTGAACCCTAAATAGCCCGTCAAGCCTCCATCTGCCAGGAACACCTGGAGCTGCGGGCAGGCCTTCTGAAACTCTGAGAACCCTTTATACACGTTTCCGCTTTCCCAAACCAAGCGCCTGTGCCATGCCTCTGCCTCTGAGACTGCAAAGGGAGAGCGGCCCACGGGTGGCCTCTCCATGTTGGGAGGGTGGTTTTTGAGGGAAAACTGGCTGTTCTAACACAAATCCTGGAACTAAACACAGTCCATTCGTTTTGAGTGCTGCTCATCAGGTAGCTTTCAGAGGCCCTGAATTCCCCTGAATGGCGGAGAATAGCTTTGATTTCAGTGAATGGCCCGCCATAATAATCATAGCAATCCTGTCTGAGGGAAGCATGGATTGCAAGGCTTCTTTCAAAAGTCACACCACTGTAATCGTGTGTTCCATTTCCCCCAAATACTCTTGCTCCTATGTATAGTTCCCATACCTTGTGTTCTGGTGATTTTAACATAATTAGCCTAACTAGGGTTTAATGCTGCTGCTATTGGTGACATAACTGCAAAGAGGCTTGAGGAAAACGCTGCTAATTTTTCTCTTAAAGAGATGGATTTAATTTCCACATTTTGGGGAAATATTGAACAACAGCAATCAAGCTTAGGTTTAAGCAGATGACAGGCCCAGTTACAGATGCTAGAGATGAAGGTTTCTCACTGTGGAACAGCTGCTTAATAATTCTCCAGGCGTTTCTTCAACGTCTCTACCACGAGGTTAAATGATACGACTATGAGCTCAATTACTCATTTTTTCTTTCTTATGGTGTTTTTGTTACTCTAAACTCACGCCATGGCCCAGCTAGTGTGGTTCAGTGGTTGAGCATCAACCTATGAGCCAGGAGGTCATGGTTCAATTCCATGTCAGGGCATATGCCTGGATTTGGGGCACATTCCCCAGCTGGGAACATGCAGGAGGCAGCTGATCAATGATTCTCTCTCAGCATTGATGTTTCTAGATCTCTCTCCCTCTCCCTTCATCTCTGAAATCATTAAAAACATCTATTTTTAAAAAAAAGACAAAACAAAACTCAAGCCACGAATGAGGAATAGCAAGGTCAAGCTTTGTTTAGACCTGAGCTTCTCAAACTCCTCGGGAGCTAGTTAAAATGAGTTTCTGGTCCATAGGTCTGCGCTGAGACCTGGGGACTTTTCATTTCTAACAAGCCGCTGGCTGCTGCTGCTGCTGATCCATACACAACAAGATTCGTTTTGTGGCAAATTAGCTTTGTTTTGCAATTCAAGTTGGCACGCTTTTAAGTCGGAAGTATTGCCTAAATGTTTCCTTTGCCAGGGCTGTGATGAATGTAACTCTATCTACCTCGCACGGTCAGAAAAGATCACAGAAATGCGTCATGATTCCACCCTGGGGTGAGGGGGCTGAGCTAGGGAAGAAATGGACCTGCTGTCCACCTAGAGCTGTCTTATGCAAATCTAGAATCCAGAAATGTCCAGGCATCCTCTTTAACAATGTTGGTATTAAGCATACGTAGACATGTCTGGACATATCTGGAATAGGTGTGGGCATACTCTGAAACTGTATTAAAAGCAATGTGGTCCAATCGTGGTGTAATAGCTAATGGGTTAAAATAAAAAAAATATTCCTCAAACAGTGTATTTTGAAAAGCACACCCCAGCTTGTTTCATTTATAATAATGTTTGCAGTAGAACCGATAAAGAAAAAAACAAAACAAAACACCACTTTTAATTCTTGCTTAACACAGCAGGAGAGGTAAAGGAGTGGTTTTCTTTTCTTTTTTGGGGGGTTGAGGGGAGGGAGTTGGAGTGGCCTTAGTCTTTTCCATGCTTCCACCATGCTGTATGACTTTGCATTCTCCCTTCCCTACTCCCAAGTCCTTGGTGGTCACCAGCCACTGAAGAAACCACCAGCAGCTCAGCTGATGGTAAGAAAATGAGAACAATGGAGAGAATTTTTTTATGTTCTGTTTTTTAAAACCATCTCTTAACTCTTGAATTTCAAAAGTGGAAAGAAACATAAATACTTCCAAAAATTATTTTTAATTTCATTTTAAGTAAGTTTTTGTTGAAACCAAGGAGCAGCATCCAGGCCAGAGGCCAAGCAAGTCTTTTGCCTACTTTGGTGCTCTGAAAAATTCCATAAACAAACACACCCTGTACTGTGACTAGGAAATATATGTGCAACAATTCAATTAGGATACTATGAGTGACACTATTCAACATCATATCTCAAATCTAATCAAGAAAAATCATCACTCTAAAGGAAAAATATTTTAGAATATATCCCCAAATATAGTATAACTAGAGGCCCAATGCATGGAAATTCACCTATTCCCTCAGCCCGGCCTACCCCTCTCACAGTTCAGGAGCCCTCGGGGGCGGGAGGTAACCTGGCGATCAGGGGAAGGCAATACCACCATCACACCTCTGCTGCTGCGTCTGCTGGCAGCACAAGCTTTGGCTGGCCTGGTTACCTGAGTCTTGGGCAGTCCTGGATGACTGGGCAGCTGACATCCGAGGCTTGCCTGTGCCTTGGGCCGGCCCTAGGTGGCCTGGAGGACTCTGAAGGCAGGTGCGTGGAGTGGCTGAACCTGAGGAGACTGGGGACTGCCATTTTGTGGCTCTGGGCACTGCCATCTTTGAGGGTGTGGCAGTCAATTAGTATATTACCTCTTAATTAGATAGGATGTACTTACTATTACACTATGGACTGTTTATTGGGGCTTGTCCAACAACTGCTTTTTAAAGACCTGGGATAAGAACTTAGGTCTCTTAAACATCTCTCAATTCAGTCCTCATTGTGTTATTATATTATTCCATGCTATCCCATCAATCCTTTTTTCCTGATGCCAATCTAAGGTAGAAATACTTAAGCCCATCTGGCACCTAAGCCCATTGCAGAACCTTGGGTCACATTACACAAATTCCCACTTAAGGATGATCCCAGAGCCCCACTCGAATTTGTTCTGAATTGATGTGAAATTATATTAAAGGTGAAATCAGGGGCCAGTGAGGAATTTGATAAACTCTTGTGGCAGGTTCGACGGTAAATACAGAGGGAGTTTGCCCCAACTGCAAGCTTTACTCCCTTATGGGCAGATCAGCCTCACTTCATCTTCCTCAGGAATGGCCTTTCTGCCTGAGCAGGGGCGGGGGAGCTGCTGTGAAAGAGCATTAGTGATCTTTTAACGTAGATTTCACATGGCTTGGGATTTACAGCCCATAAAGGGCTGTTGCTACAGAGAATGATGCAGGAAGTACTAGTACCTAATATAGCACTGTGAGAATGATGCATGAAGTACTAGTACCTAACATAGCACTGTGGTTAAGAACATGAAGGTCAGGGCCAGCCAGCATGGCTCAATGGTTGAATACCGACCTGTGAACCAGGAGGTCACAGTTCTATTCCCAGTCAGGACATAGGCCTGTGTTGCAGCTCAATCTCCAGTAGGGGCGTGCAAGAGGCAGCCAATCAATGATTCTCTTAATCATAGAAGTTTCTATCTCTCTCTCTTTCTCCCTTCCTCGCTGAAATCAATAAAAATATATTTAAAAACAAGAATATGAAGGTCAGTATAGACAGATCTGGATTTAAATTCCAGCTTCAAAATGTCCTATGTTGGGGACTTCAACATCGCTTAACCTCCTGGTCTTTAGTGCCCTTGCCTCTAAAATTGAAATAAAGACTCCCTCTGGCTCAGACTTGTAAACAAGGCAGACTGTATATAAGACACTGACCTCAATTAGGATACAACCTGAACATTCAATAAGGTATCCATGTTTTTTTTTCCTAAATCAGAGAAGATCCTGACATGGATGTCTTAAGAGGTGTTAGAATGAATTAGGGAAAGAAGTCCATGGAATAACTTTTCTTGCAATCTTTAGAGGTAGTGTTAGTGTTCAGTTTTCATGTTGGCTTAAGTTGTCCTTCCATTGAGATAGGAACTAAAAAGCTAATGGCAACATTTTCCACAGCTGGGAAGATGTATTCCACATGTACCCAAAGAAACACTATGTTTTGTTAAAGAGCAGAAAGTGTTCCTTTGTTCCTATTCCTAAATATAGTACATTGAAGGATATACACTCCACTTAAACACGTGTCCAGAGCCATGGTATTAATGGAACGTGATCGGAGAACAGGCTGCAGGGGAATCAAATCTGTGTCATTCCTTTCTCACCATTTGCCATGGAGCACATGTGTCTATTTCTTCTTTATTAATGTTTTCACTGTGGTCAAAATAAAGAACAGGGGACATATGGGAATTGTTTCCTTTCTTGGAACTAGCCAGATGGAAAAGTGTAGTCACGATAGCCTACCTAAGAGGCAGAAAAATATTACCTACAACACCTGAGCCTCTTGAGCTATAATGAAAACACATTTTGAAGTCCAGAGTAGTCCTTGCTTAATGACTCTGAGTGCCAGTCTCATTTTAACGATGAGACTAGTTTCAACAATAAGTATGCATTTAACTGAAATTTTCAAAATGAATGTTTTAAAAGTTGAAAAAAAAGACCCCCAAATTATTGGGGCCAAAAATACGTTATAGAAATCAGGAAAATGTAGATAATGGCTTTTTTTAAAGCATGTAACAGAAGTTTGAATGTTATACTGATTTTGTGATAATACAGCATAAATGTACAAATTAATCAACCTCCTAATCAATGATGTGACTTATCTACATAGACCCAGGCAAGGTTGGGCTGGAGGAATGGGAATAGTATAGAAGGAATATAAGACATGGCCTTTGCACCTGGTCAGAGATATAACAACATAAAGATTATAATGATAGCACAATGATGGAATTCACATTATATAGGTGTAGGGATTTCAGACTTTGGCCTCTTTCTACACAGCTTTCAAAGATGTGTATGTTTCATTTATTCTGTAGCATTATTCTAAGCTGACTGCTGCTTTTTTCATGCCAGCTTTATCTGAGCCTCTGTTTAGAATTCTATACCAGCAACTTTCTGTGTCCCTGCTTGTCTGGATAACCTTGTCAAGATAATCATGTATATCAGAAGTCCTAAACCTTTCTGTGTTCAGGACTACTTGGGTGTATTAATAATATTTAGAATACGCCCTTATGATTGTCATAACTAAGGTGTTTGACCACTCCATTCTGTCAATCAGTGTTTAGACATCTTCAGACTACCTCTAAGCTATGTCATGTCAGGAAAATGTCAATTCCTGATCCTATTATCCAGCCACTGCTATTTATTTGGCATTTTTCTTCAACTTCTGGTTCCCTGCCCACCAAGAACATCTTCCAGCACTAAAATTTTCCATATTGTCCAGAGTTGGAAAGATTGGTGATCCAAATATATATGAGAGAAGAAAGCAAATGCATTAGAGGGTCACAAAATGTACATATAAAAATTTTCCCTCCAACTCTCTAACTTCAGCATGTGTCAGCATTGTAGGGACACTCTTTGAATATCACTGCCACACATGACTTAAAAAATTATTTCCAAATAACATGCAATTGGAATAAAAGGCCATCTCCCTTTGCTGTGTGACAGGCCGCTCTTAACCTGAAAGTCATCAGAGGCCCTTTGATAGGATTCTAAGTACCCACGCTACTCCACAAATTATATTTTATATTACATTAGCTTGTATGAGATTACATCTGGATGCTTGAGAGGGCCCATTGTTCTCAGAAGATTCTTAAAGGATTCATTTACCCAAACAAAGCTTAAGGACACCACTGATGTCTGCAGCGAGAGTGAAGCCAACACATTTGAGGAGACACTGACATTGGAATATAGCAGCATAAGGGCTTCCCAGTATAGAACCAATATATAATTCAGTTATTTTTACGGTTAGTGGATAATTCTACTTTTACTACATTGACCTTCATAATCTGTGACTGACTCCATTCCTTTATGATTATCTTCTGACTTCTACCAAGACGTAGATCGACCAACCCATCAGGCAACAAGTTTAGATGGAGCCCCTCTTACAGGCCTAGCATGGAGTTGGCTTAATGAGGGGCCCAAAAATTGTAGAATCTCTGCTTAGAGGTAACTCTGGGTGGGAACACGGACATCTACTGCTTGTAAGCCCCATGAGGGTAAGAACCCTGACTTTCGTGCCTCAAACTCCATCTCACGTGTTGAGAGAACCGCCTGGAGCACAACTAACAATTATTAAATAAGTGAAGTAAAGCCCTCAGGCGTCTGTACTGTACATGTCATAATGATATTATCAGATAAACAAAATGTCCACAGTGGCTGATTGGCCAAAGCTCTCACACCTGGAGAATACTGCTGAATAAAGGAAGTAAGGGACCCAACTAAGAAGCCATATGAATAAACCGCAAACTAGCCTCAATAGGGAAAACTAACAAGTTTCTTTACACTAGATGTTGGCATAGAAAAGAACTCAGTTAAAAGGCTATAGCTGGAAAGATCACTCTCCTTCTGTTTAGCAAGCAATAATGCTGATGTAAAGGATTCTGAAAATGAAAAGCATGCTGCCCAACCACATATATTCATCACACTCCCTTCAATCAGTGTGAAGCAGACAAGCCCTTACCTAGATTTCAAGCTGATGAATCATCTGCCCAGTTTCACTAAAGCTCAAGGGGCTGATCAACTAGACATGGGGCTGAAACCCTGTCAGCCTCAGGGAGCACTTAGATAAGGACAGCGTGTTTAAAGGAGGCGGGGGATGAGGTTTCCTGAGGGATCCCTAGTTACTAAGTGCGTGAAATCCTCCTCCGATTCAGGAACAGGAGGCTTTTGATCTCAAAAATCTTGAGAAAATGATTTTGTGTGTATAGATGCTGACTATATCAGATAAACAGAAATATTAGTGATTTCCTATATGTAGGCCATCCATTTATTGAACCTGGGGTTCTTCCTATTCCATCATCCCTATGGAAACACACACACACAATCATCATCACACACATTGGAAGAAAGAAAATTCCTTCTTCCGGGGAAACACCTGTCTTGGGAATGCTTAGCTGTGCAGCTTCTAAGCCTGCATCGGGTCGAGCATACAAATGGTGCAGTGACTCTTTGGAAGTCACATTTGTCCCTGAAACTTCAGTCACCTGGAGACTGCATGCCTCATTGCCCGCAGCAGCTCAATCCTGACAGTGTAGGATGAGTTTAGAAATCTCATTGGAGCAACTTGACTTGAGCGTTCAAACGGCACAATATTTTTAGTGCTGAAATAACCATCCTTTGCAATTGTTGCTGACCCTGGACTTTTTTCTTTTCTCTTGCTATTATGATAATCTTGCCTTGGTTTGGATATTTTCATGGGAAGACGATAACAGGGCTCAGCAAACTAGTACATCGGTTAGCTGCACATTCCCATTTTCACACAGAGAAAACCCCTGCTCCTTTGACTATGCAAACACACATACACACAATTCCTGGAATCCCAACTGCACTCATACCCACTGCTCTCAGACAGACTCACACCGAGCGCTGAGACACAAACTCCCTGCATGTCAAAACCAAGCCAGGCTGAAGATGCAAATAGGTGGATATGGTGCCAGGTGGATGTGTAATCAGTAATAAGAAATACATTGAGCCCCATAATGAAAAGAAATCCCCCAAATTGTTCAGCACCCCCCACCCCCTTCCATTCACTGATTTATTAACCCTGAACAAAGATGTAATTGCAGGGTCTCAGAAACAATTTGTTTCCCTTTTTTTTTTCTTTTCATTTTTTTGGCATTTGTTTTGTTTGACTTTGAATATTTTTAATATCTAGTCATACTATTCATTGCCTGTTTTCTTCAACTCAGTTGCCCATCTTTCCCCCCACCAGAATGAAAGAAGCATCAGCTTCCGAGTCTTAAGGATGAGTGAGACCTCTGCATTTTCTTTGCTTGTTTAGGGCAAGAAATGAAGTGCTGCCTCTTTAACTGGCAGAAGCATGCAGGAGGAGCATACCTTTAATTTAGTGTTGGGATACCTCACTTGCACCCTGGCTGTTGTCTTATTGGAGACGGCAGCCTGCCTGAGATCCTCTAGCACTGAAATAATATCATCCAGCACGCATTTCTTATCCTGATTTCTCAACACACACAGATGGGAAAAAGTATAATTATAGCCCTTGTGGTTCACCTTCATTTCCAGCACGGTTCGGTGGGTCTGCAGGATCCCCTCCGCATGGAGCAAAATATTGTCCCCGGGCGGGGAGAGGAGGATCACCCTGCCATACCTCCCGGGGGTGTGTAAGTCCGAATAGAGCTGGCTTTTGGACTGGTCCAGGGGGAAAAGGCTGCTGGCCAGGCTGCGCTCGATCTTGGCCAGGCTGTGGCTGGGAGCGACCAGGCGCTCCAGGTCGCTCTCGGGCTGGAAGTGGTTGAGCGCGCTGAGGCCGAAGGTGATGGTCAGGACGGCGGGCACGGTGAGGAAAAAGACGGGGTGCCGGCTCACGCACAAGCCCAGCCTGTGGCAGAACGACTGGAGCCCTCTGCGAAGCACCTGCCGCAGCAGCATCCTCCACCAGATCCAGCTTGCAGGCGCTCCCGGCCGTCTTAAAAAGCACATGTGACACGTGTAAGCAGCGCCAGGCTCTACCCGGGTCTCCCGCATCCCGCCCCCTCGGGGACTAAACCCTCCTCTTCCCCCCACCGCCCCCGCCGCCTCCACCTCTCCGGCGCCTCCCTCCGCGCTCACCCCGGACCTCGCCGCCCGGTCTTCCCCCGGCCCCACCTCCATGCGCTCCACTACTCTTTCAAACACTGCAGCAAGTTGCAGGCAGGCGGGCACAGAGCGGCCGGGCGCGCTGCGGGGGCGCCGCGGGGCCCACCCCCTCCCGGCCGGCCTCCCCGCGCCCCCTGCTCCCGCCGCGGCGCCCCTCTCACCGCTCGAGCTGCGATCCCGCGGGCTAGCCCTTCATCTCGCTGCTGCAGTCCCCCGGCCTCCCGCGCCGGAGGCGGTTCCGTGCGGAGCGTCCCACCGATGTGGCTCTCCTCTCCGTCCTGCTGGCGGGGTTTGGCGCCGAACGGGAACCATGTGCCTCGGTGTTGTAAGAAGCAGACATGTGCCCCATCAACAAAGGGGGGTGGGGGTGGGGGGAGTGGTGGTGAGGGAGGGGGCGTGGAGGGTGGGAGAACAGCTAAGCTTTTCCTTTCTTAAGAGGCGGACAGTTATTTTTAGAGTTTTGTGTTCCCTCTTTTCCTCCCCGCTGGAGTGAATGGAAGAGGAAATGGGAGAAGGCGCCGCCGCTGACCCATTGGAGCGGAGGCAATTAGAGCCAGAGCCAGGCGGGGAGGAGGTGCGGGGAGGGAGCTCCTGGAGGCAGGCGGCCAGTGGTGCCCCCTCCGGCTTCCCTTGCCCTCGAATTCTTTTTTTTTTTTGGCAGGAGAAAAGGAACAGAGAGGATGATGCTGCATTTTCAGCATGCCACAAAGCATGCAAAGGATTCCTTGCAACACCACGCGCGCTGTCAGTGCACAGACCATGAGCTGCAGCCAGGGCTGCGGAGACCCCATGCTGCAGGCGGTGCTTTGGGCTCTAGGAATCCCTTCCTGGCCCTGGGGACTGGAGAAGACACAGTTGCCTAGAGCAGCCGTGTGTGTGTGTGTGTGTGTGTGTGTGTGTGTGTGTGTGTGTGTTGGAAGTGAAGATGTACATGCAGTATGTGGTTTCTCATACAATATTACGTTCCCATATTCTGTACTTTTGAAGTTGAGGGGGGAAAGTTGTTCAAAGCTGGTTTCAGCCCTCTTCCCCCATTTTCTCTTTCACCTCGCATTTCGGAAACCAGCCGGTTTCTGGCCATCTGATTTACGCTGAGATGAAGGGGAATGAGAGGCTATCTAATTTTCTCCTGTGAGTAGAATTCCGGGGGCGGGGGTGGTGGGGGGGAGGGGCACGCATTTGGGGACATTCCTCGCTTAGTTTTTGCTTGATGGGCTAGGTGGGTGGGGGGAAGTACATTGGAGTCCTTTGCTGTGTAAAACAGCGAGTCACCTTCACCATGTAGGGAACAACCTCCCTCAGTACACAGAAGTGTGAAGGTGAGGAACTCTCACCTGCATCAGATCAACCTCAAAAACCTGCATATTAATGTGTGTGTGTATGTATAAGTGTGTGTGTGTGTGTGTGTGTGTGTGTGTGTGTGTGTGTGTGTGATTTCTTACCTATCAGGGCTTTCACAAGTTCATGTTCTGGAAAGCATGGGAGGAAATCTTGAGGACAAATTCTAAAGTCTGGAGACCTCCTTCCCATAGCTTCTCTCCTCTTTGCCTTGGCTTCATATAGAAGATTGTGTTTCAAGAGCTGATTTCTTCACACCTTCTTAACAACAGTGAAAGACTTGTTCTTCATTGGATGCTTAGAGAGGTACCCTTCCCTGCGTACAAACCAAAGGACCCACCCTTTTAATAACTCGATGCTTTTTATGTTTGCTAGTGGAATCTATCCTTCCATTATCTAGAGACCAATGAGACAGCAGAGAGCTCAGAATCAGGGGCAGTACTTGCAGGCACTAGTCTACAGGGTGGTGCTGTGCCTAAAATTAAGGAAAAAATTCTAGCCTTTTAAAATCGAAAGTGGACTTTGGAGGCCATCGGTGTGAATTCCTACCAAGGGAAGGTGCTTCTGCATATCCCTGATGATTCTCCATCGAGCTCTTGCTGCAAAATTCTTCACATACAAGAACCCACTCATTTTTCTAGAAAGCCCATTCTATTTTAGACACCCCCTTCTTTGGGTTTAGCTGAACTCAGTCTCCTTGCAGCATTTATAAGCTAGTCCTCCCTCTCCTTCAGTGGGAAGAGTCCCCTTTGCATGACTGTTAGGTCTTCATGTCGTTTCACATAATGTATTCCATTAGCGCAACATGATAGATACTGTCTTGGACTCTACAGCAAAGGGGAAATGTATCTATCATCTGTTTTCTCCACCCTCTTTATTATGTGAAGTATGTTTGGTCATATCCTATACATAATAAAATTGTCTTAAAAATGGTATTTTTGCAAAATGCATATCATTGTATTTTTAGGCGTGGACAGCTGAATAAGTTATGCAGTCCATTTTATAGATAAGGACACTAAGAACTGGAGAGGTTAAGTGAAATTAACCACACTTAAGTTATTTGCAAAGTTAAAACCAGTAGGTGTTCAGATCTCTTGTTTTCCCTGGTGACACTGGGCCATGCCCACTCCTCTGAGGAGTAGTGGGCAGGTATTTTGAAGAATGCCCCTCAATTGGGAATTGTTTGATGCTTGTCTTCTTAGATTGGGGTTAGGAGGTCTAGAGGAATAACACAGAGGTAAATTGCCATTTTTATTTTACCATATTAAGGGTACATTCTAGCAACATGTCTATCACTATTGCATGAACCTGATCACCTGCCTGAAGCAGTGTTTGTCAACTTCCTCCACTGTGAAATTACTCTTCTACTCTGCTTTCCGTGGGGTCCTCTTTG
This sequence comes from Vespertilio murinus, assembly GCA_963924515.1. Classification (NCBI taxonomy): domain Eukaryota; kingdom Metazoa; phylum Chordata; class Mammalia; order Chiroptera; family Vespertilionidae; genus Vespertilio; species Vespertilio murinus. The sequence continues at coordinate 126,013,579 of OZ004705.1, read as the reverse complement.
GAAGGAAGTCACTGTGGGAGCCCACACTTCAGGAGTGAGAGCCATGCTCCACCTCCTTGAGGATGGAGTCTACATCAGTTATTTGGGATTCTTTGACATAGGAGATCTGTCGTATTCTGTTCTACTCCATTCTCCTCTATTCTATTCCATTCGGCTCTGTTGTATTCTATTCTGTTTCATCCTTTCAGTCTTTTATTTATATCAGTACTGACTCAAGGACATTTCTAGTCATTTTCTTATATTTGGGGTTATTCGTCAATACTTCTTTGTGGCTTAAATTTTTCTAGCTTTGGCTATTATTGAGAGGTCTTCCCACTGGCTCTTATATCCTTTTGACACATACCATTATTGCTGCTGTACAAATATACCATTATTGAGAGAAATCATTCCCTATTTTGTTGCATGATGAGAGATATTCCAGGCTCATCTGTATCTTTCCTGCTCCGGTCCTAGAATCAGCCACTTCTCCAAGGAGCCCTAGTTTGTGTTTATTAGGAAAAAGTATTAGAAGCAAAGATCTGGGTGCCTTGTGTTGTTTCTTGTTGTAGAGATATTAATGCTTCTAAGTCCTCTCAGCTGAAAGCAAGGAAATAGGTTATACTAATCTGTATACATGTGTATCCATAAATAGTTCTTTATGTAACTCTCTGTATCTATATTAACCTAAATATGAGTTTATATTTACATCTCTAACTCCAATCTATTGCAACATGGGTTATTATCGTCTCTTCCCCTTACTTACCTTTAACCTCCCACTCCAAAGGTGAAAACGTGGCTCAGTGAGTGATGTTTAAATCACTATTCTATAATAAACACATTAATTTTATTAGAAAAAAATGTTTAAGAGCAAGAAGAAAAAAATGGATCCTTAATTTTGATACCATACATGGATAATGCTAAGCAGTATTATGTATTCATTAGAAAGATAAATTGTATGCTTAAAAGAAGTAAAATGTTAACAGCATTTAAAACCAAACTCCAAGGAGTTCATACCAATCATGTGATAATTCTAGTAAATCAGATTTTCAAAAAAAGCTTAATATAAAGCTGAAAGCAGTGCATTTAGGGGCCAATCAGTAACAACACACAAACCTGAGGTGTTCTATTCATACAGGATTTGCCCTCTCTGACATATCTTGGTCAATGTCATTCTCAGCACTTGGAACCAAGTTGGAATTCATCTGCTTGTCCTTTTGCAGGACAGGACACCAGAAGAGCATGAGCTTGGATACAGAGCCGCTGAGTTCTAGGAAAGCTTTGAAAATTGCTTCCTTGGTGCTTTGGGTGAGAGACCCAGCTCTCTCTGATCCAAGGTGTCCTTATTTGTAAACTCGGATTCACTTGTTAATTCACTCACATCACTATTCACCAGAATGCTAACTCTACTGTATCTTCTAATGCTGTATTACTAGCAATTGCATCAAATAAACCTCTAAAAACTTGGCACTGCAATGAAAGTGTATATCTTGTTCAAGGTTACAGCCCATCATGTATAATCCTGCTTACAGAAAAAGGTAGGGCACAGAAGCTTCAGTTCCACAAGTCATTTATCCACCTTCGACTCATGGTTTCCAAGGTCACTCCTGAGGTCATTTTCTAGCTAGCCAGCTGAAAGTGGGGGAAACCTGAATACACCTGGGAGGTCTTCATGCCTCGGTATGGAAAATGGTATGTGTCCGTTCCTCTTACCTCTTCTGATTAGAACTAAGTCATAACAGAGGCTAATAACGCAGCTTCGGCATGTGCCTAGAGAGAAGAGGGGATGGATTCAATGATCAGCTGGCAAAATCCCTCACCCTCTTTTTGGATTTTCTTGCCTTGTTTACCCAAAGTCCCTATTATATGTTCAAGGTGAACATCAGATGCCCTTGTGTCATTTCACACAGCAATCATTCAGCAACTGCCATTTGCACAATGCTGGCTTTGGGGCTTTAAGAAAATGCTCTTTGAACTCATTTGTCATAGCTTTAAGGACAGCTTACTGGATCACCCACAGCTCTTGTTGACTTGTATCCAGGAAGGGCACATCTGAGAAAGTTTAGAAGCAATTTGCTCTCTAACATTTTGTATGTTTCCAACTGTAACCGAGTTACATAGTAAGGACATTTCTTACCTTGCATAACAAGCTGTCCAGAAGAACAGCATTTATAAAGCTGGTCAACTTCGAGATTCAACGGTGTCATTAAAAATACAGGTCCTCATCCTCATTCTGCTTGGCCCATTTGGGACCAGATGTGCGGGAACACATCCAGGCAAAGCAAGGCCCTGAGGAAGAAGCTGCATTTTTCTGTGCATCTCTTCTAAGAGTGGAGAAGCTTTTCCCAGAAGACCCCCCAACAAATTTGTTCTTGAGTGTCATTCCCCAGACCCATGTCTAAACCAATCACTGGTGAGAGAAGTGATGACACAGTAACCAGTGTAGACCAATCTGGGCTCACGTGGGGGCGGAGCATGGGGCCAGCCTCCTTTCTGAGCATGTGGGGTGTTTTGTTTGAAACAAGCTCCCTTAGGAAGAAACATGGTGTGATGGTGGGAAAGTTTCGATATTGGACAGCTGCCACTGTCCTTGGTGCTGAGCTTTTGGTATGAAGCAAATTAGTTTCTTGAGACCTTGATTTCTGAATGAAAAATAGAGGTATAATTGGACAAAGGGGTTGATTTTCTAATTTTTAATTCCTTTAGACTAAAACTTTACAGTGGTACACAAAGAAAGTAAAATGATATTTGATATTTTTGAAATTACCTTTATTTCAATAGTATACAAATATGTAAGCATTATTCTTGTGACAAGTTTACTATTACTGATCACACCATATCCATAAGGGGTGGAAATGACTGACCTGAGGAGTTTATGCAATCATCTTGACTTAATAAAAATTATGAAAAAGTTTAGGTTAGTCTTTGCATTGATTAATAACTTAAATTCATCCTATATAAGGTTGTGCATCAAATCTGGCTCATCAGTTCAGTCTCATCACCATATTGTTGTATCCTGTATGCTTAAAACCTAAAATAAGTACTATTAGAATTTTAGCATTCTAATAGCAAAATACCCGCATTATATATTTTTAAAAGGCACACAATAGTGTGCACATTTATAAACCACTACCATTTATAAATAAATCATCAGTACTGAATTTCTGCCAAAACTAGTATTTTCCTATGGGGAACATGGTGCAAGTTCTGGAGAAGATTTCAGAGTTAAATATTCTGCTTAATTGCTCTGTTAGTTTATCTTTCTGCTTGCTCAATATCTTGCCTTAGATGTATACCTGTCAACTAATACAAAGTAATAGAATTGATGTAAGTGATCATTAACTCTTCCTCCAGCTATGATTTCAGAATCTTCTAGAACTTGGGTTAATGGGGTTCATTTGCTCAGTTTGCTACATTTACCCAGAACAACCTCTGATTCCCTACTCAAGTCTCAGCCTCCTTTTCTGGTTACTGTTCATACAGTGTCAAACGCAATCACTGAGCTTTGGCATTGGCCTGGCCCTCAGGTGATGCAAGCTTTGGTATTAGTCTGGGGAAAAAGAGAGGCTGGAAAAATACTTGGAATGTTGAGGCCACAGGGGAATAGTTGGACTGGGGATGAAATACTGCCTGCCAAATACAGTACGGTGCAGACAGAGTCTCATCCACATGACATGTTGCGCTGGACACATTTGATTTTCAAGCATTTAAATAAACATTTTTGAATTTGAGAAATAGACCATACTTTTTAAAGAAATCACCTTTTATTTTAATTTTGTTTCCTCTTCTTACACCCAAGTGTGGAAGGATTGCCTACATTATTTTCCCTTTCCTCTCTCCTTTATTTCCTTCCTTCCAATAGCAATTCATTTTTCTGAAATGTTCCTATCACCACAAGGTCTTCTTCTTAAAAAAAAAAAAAATATATATATATATATATATATATATATATATATATATATATATTTCTTCTGAATAATCTCAATGGTGTATAGATTTCATATTATTTGTCATGAAGTTATATATTTTTCAAAAGCTTGTGCTCATATTCAAACTGGATTGTTGGTTACCAAACTGGGTCTGGTTATATCATTCAGATATAAGTCTGCTCCTAAAAGATGGGTTTCATTAATTTCAAGCATGACCATGAATATGTGTCCTACTCCCTGACAAGGCAATTTTCCCAATCAGATCCCCCCAAAACAAAGAATTGTATGGAGCTGCCTGTGAAGTGGATGTGAGCATCAGATTCACCATGGAAGGGCTACTCAAATGGGGAAGCTTATTAGAGCTCCACAATTATTGTTGCAACATAGATATCATATTGATATCATTTTAAACAGCAACAAAAGATACTGAACAATACTCCCTCTATCTGTTAATAGTAGGTCTTGCTCAGTAGGGTCATGAAGAAAGAGAGATATCAGTGCTGAGAAGAGGGCTTTGGGGAGAGAGAATTGACAATATATGGTGACAATAAAAAGAAAATCAGATTTCAATCAGTTTTATTGTTTCTTTAAATTTTCAACAGTCAATGCTATTATTGCCTATACCCAAGGTGGGGCATTCCCACCACCGTGCTCCCTCCCCCGTACCTCTCTTTGGTCTTTTACTGCCCCCTAGGAGTTGCAAGTGTGATTTCTGAGTAACTTCCCACTTTGCATATGCAGTGCTGCATATTGCTGAAAAGATGTGGGTGGCCTTCCAGTCAATCTGGGGCCACAATATGAAAGATGCTGTTGTTTTCCTCATGTGATTATAATCTCTGCCCTTCAAGATGACTTCTTCATTCACGTGGTCTAGACTTGGAGTGGAAGGACATAAAAGAACCTGACTCCTAGAGCATCACAGCCTGCATATGTATTGATTTCAGATTGAGTTTTCACGCTGAGGAAAACAGAGAACATACATAAGTGAAATGCCATTAGACAACAGACAAACTCGGGTTGTTTAAAAGTGTGTTTGACATTCAAAAATTTGTTCTTCAGCATGTCAAGGTAAGGAATCACACTGTGGCCTTTGGGAAATGTTCAGCCTTTTAGTCTGGAAAAGCAATGTAAACAAAAGAAGTTGATGTTCAAATGGAAAAATGAGGAAGTGTCCTATGACCATTCACCTATTATACGTAAACAACAACGCATCTCCAGAAACCATGTAGATGCTACATCTGCGAATTCAGTTATGTGGTCACAGCAATGTCAATAGACAATTCAAACAACTGCAATGTGTCAAAGGTTCATAAACAGCAAAAGTCAAACCAATCAATCATTAAAGTGGTAATGAGTAAAATTTACTTTGTACACACCAGAAGTCTGGTTTGCAAACCGGTAGGACTGAAATCAAGATTTAGAATGAGGCTTTAAAAAGTGATCAAATTAGGCAACTTTTATGTCTTTTAAACAGAGAAACAATTATTCCTAAAATATTGACAAAAGAGTTCTGGCTTGGAGTAGCAAATTATTGCAGAAGGGACAGAACTTTATTTTTGTAGCCTTCTTGGCCCTGAATTTCCTATCTCTGGCGATGAGGATGCCTCTTTCTCCTGATACAAGGAGGGGACCTTTCACATGGGAAATTTATTTCCTGCTTTCAGGAAGTAAAGAAGGGTGAGAGTGTTCTTCTTAACCCAACTGTTTCTTAAAATAACTTTAATTCAAAATTATAAACATATATATGAATATATGATTTATATTTATACATATAAAATTCAATATACAGTGGCATATGTGGGGAGACCTGTCCTGAATCCCATAATTAGTCTTGAAAAATAAACTAAGTTTTATTTGCATAATTAAACTGGTTTGTTTGTTGCAGGATTTTTCAAGGCTGATCCTGGTTCCTCCTTGATTTTAAGCAGAGAGCCCTCATCTTTGGCAAAGCGCCCCTCCTTTGCTGAGCAGCTGTAAAATATATTTGCAGTCTTAGTTCTATTGTGTGGAAATGTGTCTCCCTCCTACATAGACTGCAATCTGCATGAGAGCAATGGCTATTACCCTCTGGCCTTGTACCCTCGGTGCTAGCAGGATGCCTGGCACTTAATAACAACATAAAGCATAATAGCTACTTAACTCGTTCCAGAATGGCTCTCCCAAAGTAAGAGAAATATGAAAGAAACTAAGGACGGTAACTAAGGAAGGTAAGAAAAGTATACACATTACTACAAGCTATTTTTAAATATATTTTATTGTGGGTTTTTTTGTTTGGTTGGTTTTGTTTGTTTGTTTGTTTGTTTGTTTGTTTGTTTTACAGAAAGGAAGGGAGAGGGATAGAGAGTTATGGTAGAAACATCGATGAAAGAGAAACATCAATCAGCTGCCTTCTGCACACCCCCTACTGGCGATATGTCTATAACCATGGTACATGCCCTTGACCAGAATCGAACCTGGGACCTTTCAGTCCTCAGGCTGATGCTCTATCCACTGAGCTAAAAATGGTTAGGGCGCAACAAGCTATTTTTAAACCAAAGGTTTAGACCTGTGGCTGTGACCTGGGTCTGTACTCCTCTTTGCTTTATGTCCATTCCCCATTTTCCTTTGATTCCCAAGGATCTTTTTGTTTGGCCCCCTAGCTGCTTTGTGACCAGGCCCAGCTCTCCTGGTATCACATTGTCTGGATCTTGGAGTTTACCTTCGTCATTTTCAGTGCTGTGTGTTTCCAATAACTGCTTCTCTTTTGACGATTTTCAGCATCTAAACAAATTTCATTATAGCAGTTACAGAAAACCAGAGAAGAACCAAGCAACGCTTAGAGAGATGGAGTTACAGTTATTATTAATATTAGGCGCATGCTCAGAGAACAATGTCTCTCAAATTCTGGGCCCCAACATGGAGGAACTTTCCCTATTTATGTTTTTACCTTCTTTGTCTCCCAAACATGGGGCGTTTCCAGTCCCCTTTGCAAGTTCTTAAAGAGCCCCTATGTGCTGGGGCTTTGAGACCTCAACCAAAGGCGTGGCCTGGTGCCAGCACTGATAACTTTGTCTGGGGAAGGTTTATGGCCTCTCTGAAGTAGTCTTATTTCACTTATTGCATAAGCAAGCATTTACGGAAGCCAAATAGCAGTGTTAAAATTTCTTTTTTTTAAATATATTTTATTGATTTTTTACAGAGAGAAAGAGAGAGGGATAGAGAGTTAGAAACATCAATGAGAATCATGGGTCAGCTGCCTCTTGCACACCTCCCACTGGGGATGTGCCCGCAACCAAGGTACATGCCCTTGACCAGAATCGAACCTGGGTCCTTTTAGTCCGCAGGCCGACGCTCTATCCACAGAGCCAAACCAGTTTTGGTAGGGTTAAAATTTCAAACAGCAGTTTTTATATAAGATGGATGCTTCATTGCTAGAGTAAATTCAAAGACAGGGGTAGGAAAATATGAGCCTGAAGGAATGAACTGGCGCTAGAATATCAAGAAGCTTGGAAACAAGCTTCATTCAACACACTGACCAAAGACTCAATGAGTAACCAGTATGTGAAGACCCTCCCTTGCAACTGGAAAAGGTTGCTTCTTTCATAAAGTTTTCACTGGATGGAGAGTTAAAGAGTGAGAGCACTGTGGAGCTATGAATTGTCACAGGAGCATCCGGGTTTTAGACTCCAGCGCTGCTCCAGGGTAGAGAATGAAACCTGGGGATCCTTTGGGAGGCTAAAGAGTTTGAACCATGGTAAGAGCAGCTTGAACCAGGCTAATAAAGGCAGAGATGGTGAGGAATGAAAATCTTTGTAAATTGTTTACAAGTGAAAATAGGTATAAAGTTGGTGAAGGGTTATGTGTTGAAGTATACACTGAAAACAGATAGCGTACTGTTACAGAAACTGAAGAAGAACAAAGCAATACTTAGAGATATGGAGTTACATTTATCTTATTTATTTTTTTATTTTTTTAAAATATGTTTTATTTAGTTTTTACAGAGAGGAAGAGAGAGAGGGATAGAGTTACCGCGTTTCCGGGAAAATAAGACATCCTCTGAAAATAAGACCTACTACGTGGAAACATAATACATCCCCTGAAAATAAGACCTAGCACATCTTTGGGAGCAAAACTTAATATAAGACACTGTCTTATTTTCGGGAAAACAGGGTAGAAACATCGATCAGCTGCCTTCTGCACACCCCCCACTGGGGACGTGCCTGCAACCAAGGCACATGCCCTTAACTGGATTAGAACCTGGGACCTTTCAGTCCGTAGGCCAACACTCGATCCACTGAGCCAAACTGGTTTCAGCGAGATGGAATTACATTTACTACACGTGGGTCCAGAGGAAAATGTATCTCAAATTCTGGGCCCCAACATGCAGGAATTCTTCCTATTTATATGATTTTACCTTCTTTGTCTCCCAAATAGAGTGTTTCCGGACCCCTTTTGCAAGTTCTTAAAGACCCTGTGTGTACTGGAGCCTTGAGACCTCAACCAGAGGCCTGGCCTGGTGCAAGCACTGATAACCTTGTCTGGGGAAGGTTAAATTTACAGAAGCCAAATAGCAGAGTTAAAATTTCAAACAGTAGTTTTCATACAAGATGGATGCTTGAGTACTTCCTGAATGCACTTAAGAAGATAAGCATAAAAACTATTACAGTAACATTCCCACCCTGTTCTATGGGTGAGGGCAATATAATATAGCAGATGTCTAGACTCTGGACATAGTCACATCCAGTTTCTATGTCTACTATGGACATAGATAGACACAGGTTCAGATTCTTTAAATACCTCTTCTGTCACCAAGGTGTTACCTTGGGCAAGTTATTTAATCACTCTAAGCTTTAGCCTTCCCATCGGTAACAGTGAAATTTTAAAAAAAGCTCACACTCCATGTGAATTAAATGGAATATTGAATGAAAATATTCAAATATGTTAATAGAAATAGGATACATATTATATGGAGTTAGACAAGAAATATTAGATGTGTTCTTGCCTTCAAAGTATACTTATCATAAATAAAAGGAAATACATCATTGCTTGAAAATAAAGCATATAATTAAATTAATTTCCATATATTTAAAAGTTATAACTAAGCATGTACAGGTACCTTAGGTAGTGAGATGGAATTTTTGGACTGGAACCTGGATTCTTTGTCTGCTGGAAATCCACAGACAGAAAGTGGTTTAGCAAAGGTGGAGATTTATTGAAAAACAAGTACAGACTCCCACGTGGGGAGAGGGAGTCCTACAGAATGGACTTCCATGTAGGGAGGGGAAAAGGGTCCCACTGAGTTCCTTTTCCCAATGGCTTATAAAGGCTGCAGATCCTGGTGCCTTAATACCCCCTCTGATTGGTCACTATTCCCTTAGACTGCTTACTATAGTAACTTCTGGGCTCAAAGGTCAAACCTCTTCCTCCCCTTCTAGATGAAGGGCTTTCTTTTCTTTATTTTGTAAATGTAGACTGTTCCTAGTTCCCTCATTCTATGTGGGATTGTATTTGTTGCAGCTTTGCAGATCCCCTATTCTATGGAAATAACCTTCTGCTGATCTGCAGCCCTGTGCTTTTTCCATGGTCCCCTTGATTTCCAGAATTTCTAAAACTTCCTAAACCTGTCCTATTTTACCCCTAAAATTCCTTTTTTAATAGTATATAATTGTAAACACTAAAAAAGATGATTTGGTGAGAGAAATATACAATTAAAGGCAGAAAAATAACTTAGTTATGTTTAATCTTACACTAAATATTTTGTTAGTTGCATTTACTGTTTAATTATTTTTAAACACTGTAACATAATATCACTCACCACCACAGAGATGAGAACTGAGGCTCAGAGGGTTCAGAATTACTGGAGGACCCCAAAACCCCTGCTCATCCCAGTATGCATGCTGCTGAGTGGAAGAATGTTCTGTGTGTTCTTAGCATATCTTGGATATGCCCTTATTTAGAAGCATTGTCTATTTATTAACTTTTTCTTACTTTGCCTACTCATGGATCCAGCAAAAATATCACTTCTTGTGTTGGGTTTGCCCTTAAGACCTTTGCTTAAGATTCCCCTTCTCTTGGTGTGGGAAGGGAGGGAATTCTACAGCCAGCAGAATCCGGAAGTCTTCCCTTTAAGAAATGAGTACAGACGAAAATCAAAAGGAAAAATGTGAGCTACAGAATATTGTTTTCAAGTCCTGTGAGATTTCATTCAATTTATGTTTTATTCATTTAAACTCTGGCTTAAATGAATAAAACATAGGGAGTAACCTTAATAATCAGCTCTACTCTGAATTCCTTAGTCATTTCTGGTTTTTTTGGTGTATATTGATTTCCTGAAGAAAGGTTAGCTTCCACCATAGATTTTTTAAAAGAACAAATTGTACACACATGTGTTTATACAATTCCATATGCTTTTGTTTTTATTAAAGTAAAATCAAGTAGTGTGTGTGTGTGTGTGTGTGTGTGTGTGTGTGTGTATGCATGCGTGTGTGATGTGCCATTGAGTCATCTCTGATTCTGAGTGAACCTATGGATGAGTTGTATTCACAGTGTCCTGGCCTTAACAGTGATGCCCATTTCCTGTAGACTCATGCCTATGGCTTCTTTTATGTAGTCAATCCATCTCATAGTCATTCCTAGTAGGACAGCTTCAATTTTGTTGTCATTTTTCCCTCCAGTAATGTTCAGGCTTAATTGCACTAAGATCCCTTTATTCCTCATTCTAGTGGCAGTATATCCATAGAGCTCCCCGAATGCCATATTTCAGTCAAATGCTACCTTGGCTTTATAATGATAAGCAAGAATCCCTCCTTCACTTCCTACTTTCAGCCCCACTCCTAAGAAAGAACATTCATCACTTTTAGCCCTTTCTTATTGAATATTTTTCCATATCGCTAAGCAATATTTATAGAGCTGTGCTTCAGGATTAGCCACTGGAGACCAAAGCCTTTTTTTATTGCTTTCTTAATGTTTCCACAAAATTAAGTCAATTAGTTTTATAAAAATAACTTAAATTATAGTTATCTCTTTGAAATGTAATAAATATGCATTATTTAAAAACATTAGAATACATGTAATTAATGACAATAAAAATAGCTAGAATTTATATGTATTATAATATAATTTTAGTACAGAATGGATTCACCCTGATTTATTTAACCATCCCTTTTGTGGTGCATACTTATTTCTGCCTTTATAAATGATGCTGAATAAACAACTATTGCTGCCAAGACCGGTTTTGCTCAGTGGTAGAGCGTCAGTCTGCGGACTGAAAGGTCCCAGGTTCGATTCCGGTCAAGGGCATGTACCTTGGTTGCGGGCACATCCCCAGTAGGGGGTGTGCAAGAGGCAGCTGGTCGATGTTTCTCTCTCATTGACGTTTCTAGCTCTCTATCCCTCTCCCTTCCTCTCTGTAAAATATCAATAAAATATATTTTAAAAAATCAACTATTGCTAAGTTTGAGTTCACACATACTTTCTGTAATAGAAAAAATTCTAAGTAATATAATGTCTGGCATTTTTGTTTGTTTGTTTGTGTTTTTTGAAACATATTTTTAAATTTTCTTCCAGAAAGTTCATACCAATTAATATTTCTGCAAAAACGGGGTTTGATGAACTTTTTCTGTAATGGACAGGTAACAAATACTCTAGATTTATGTGCCAAATGGAAAAATTTAGGAAACTAGAAAGCTATTTATATAACAAGAACAAAACATAGCTTTTCATACGTTTTACCTAACAAATATAAAAATATAATAAAAATAATAATAATAAGTTTAATTTTGTAACGCAGATCTGTTAGTAAGAATGATATTCTTTGGGGAATACCAGTTTGTTTGGTTGGATTGGTGGCAGAATATGCCTCCACAAATATACCCACATTCTGAGCTCTGGATATGTTTATAGCAAAAAAGTTGTAGATATGATTGAAATTTGGGATGTGAAAATAGGAAGGCTAGAATATATTAATCCAAGTGGGACAAGTCTAATCAAATGAGCTCTTAAAGGTAAAGAGGAGCCGAAACCGGTTTGGCTCAGTGGTAGAGCGTCGGTCTGCGGACTGAAGGAGCCCAGGTTCGACTCCGGTCAAGGGCATGTACATTGGTTGAGGGCACATCCCTGTTAGGGGTGTGCAAGAAGCAGCTGGCCGATGTTTCTCTCTCATTGACGTTTCTAGCTCTTTGTCCCTCTCCCTTCCTCTCTGTAAAAAATCAATAAAAATATTTAAAAAATAATAATAAAAAAAGTAAAAGTGGGATCATTATTTCCAAACCCTCCAGAGAGAAACATTGCTTTGCTGACACCTTGATTTTGGCCTTGTGAGACTTAAAGCAAATTCTGTTGAGATTTTCTGTAACACAGACTTCTAACTTACAATCTGTGAGGTTGTAATGGGTATTGTTTTAATCCACTACATTGTAGTAAATTGTTGTAGCAGCGATAGAAAACTCACACATGAGCTTTTAAATGTAATGTTTTCTATCATCAAAAGTGGTAGCAAATGTCCATCTGTTAATGTTGAGCTAAAATGAAATTTTGTAGATTTTATATATAAAATGTCTTTTCATATACACTGGCACTGCCAAATCTTGAAGAAATTCACAGACATGATTTTAATTGAATATATTCATCTCTAGGAAGAAATTTATGTATTTCCTTTGGAAGGACTTTTTGATATTTGCCTTTTAACACATCATTACATAGCAGATTAATCACTTCCAATTGAAGGTAAGATGGAAGGAAGCCTTTCAGTTGCAGTTAAATGAACTTTAAAATATAAAAAATTCCCTTACATTTTCTTCAAGATCAGAATAGTGCTACTGTACCTGCAGTTTTATCTCAGAACTTTAGTTCTGCCCATTACCAATTTGTTTTAAAATGGGGAGCTAGCTTATTGTTTGAACTTATAGCATAAGGCTCTTAAAAATATATTACTTGTGATTCAAACAATATCAGTTGTGGAAACTACTATACTGAAGTATATACTTCACATATTAAGCACTCTTCTGCCTATCTTAATTTTCATTAAGGAACATTATCAAGTCCATAGCAAAAGCTAATTTCAAACGGTGCTCAGTATTTGATAGTAGTGGTTGAGAGACATTCTAATTCAGGAAGATTTCATTCTTGGTCTTCAGTTCAAAATCTACCAGACAACCAAAACCGGTTTGGCTCAGTGGATGGAGTGTTGGCCTGCAGACTGAAGGGTCCCGGGTTAGATTCCGGTCAAGGGCATGTACCTTGGTTGCAGCACATCTCCAGTAGGAGGTGTGCAGGAGGCAGCTGATTGATCTCTCTTTCTCATTGATGTTTCTAACTCTCTATCCCTCTACTTTCCTCTCTGTAAAAAAAATCAATTATATTGTTTAAAAAAATAAAAATCTACCAGACAACAACAGTTAAGTTCCTAAAAGTACATGTGAAGCATCCATCTTATATAAAAACTGCTATTTGAGATTTTAATTCTCCTATTTGGCTTCTGTATATGTTTGTTTGCTTAAATAATAAGGAAAATAAGACTACTCCCACTTCAGAGAGAACATTAAACCTTCCCCGGATGAAATTATCAGTACTGGCACTGATTAAAGGCCAGGCCTTTGGTTGAGGTCTCAAGGCCCCAGCACATGGGCTCTTTAAGAACTTGCAAAGCGGGCCGGAAACACTCCATAATTGGGAATCAAAGAAGATAAAAACATATAAATAGGGGAAACTCCTCCATGTTGGGGACCAGAATATGAGAGACATTTTTATCTGGACCCGCGTATAATAAATGTAACTCCATCTCTCTAAGTATTGCTTGGTTCTTTTCCAGTTTTCTATAACACATGAAGTATACTGTTGACATGACTATCGGTAACTTCTGCAGAGCACCTTCTAATGACTAATGCAGCGAGTGACCTTAGGCTTAAAATACTTCACATCTTCACGAGCTTCATAAATTTTTAAGAAACTAAACACTTTTCTGCTCTACACATAATTTTATGACCATTGGTCATAACACATCTTAGCAGATTCTACTTCAAGGGTTTCCTCAACTTCGTTGAAATTATTCTCACCTGTATTTGTTCCACACAAACTATTCATAGATAAATCTTCAGTCACTTCAAACTTATCACTGACTTCTCTAATAAGCAACTGACTAGTAATGGTAACATCCTTTGACTTAGCAATAGCCAAGGGTAAACACTCAAGATCATTTGCATTGTTCTTATTTTTTTCCTTATTATTGAATTTATTGGGGGTGGCACAAAATTATAAGGTTCCAGGTGCACAATTCTCCAACATCATCTGTGCACTGTATTGTGTTTTCACTCCCGCAAGTCAAGTCTGTCTGTCATCATTTATTATCCCTATACTGACCTTCACTTCCCACAACCCTACTTCCCCCCAGCAATCCTCACAGTTGTCCCAGTCTATGAATTCTTTCTTTTCCCCCTCTTTTTCTGCCCAACCCCTCTATCCTCCCACCCAGCTGTAGCACAACCCCACAAAAGATGTCAGCCTGCTCTCTTAATAGTCTGTCTCTATATTTCTTGTTAGTTAATTTTGTTCATTAGGTTCCACATATTAGTAAAATCATATGGTACATGTCTTCTTTGGCTGACTTATTTCACTCAGCATTGTGTATTGTTGTTTGGCAATGCAGATTGGTTCAGCCATTGTGAAAGAGGTATGAAAAAATAAAAGTGGAATTGCTTTATGACACAAAGATTCCACTTTTGGGAATTTGAAGAATCCTAAAACACTAATTTGTAAGAATAAGTTCATTGTATGTACAATGTTATGTTCATTGTAGTATTATTTACAATAGCCAAGATTGGGAAGGAGCTCAAATGTCCACCAGTAAATGAGTGGATTCCAAAGCTGTGATACACTTATTCACTGGAATACTTCTTAGCTGTAAAAAATGAAGAAACTTTTATCCTTTGAGTCAGCTTGGGTGGGCCTGGAGTTCATTGTTTTTAATTGACTATTGATGTTGCTTCTGATGTTTTCAACTCTTTGAGAAAGTGTTCTTTTCAAAAAGTTGATAATTTTAATTACTTCTCTTGCCCACATTTCTTCAATTGCTAAATTTTCTTGCTTGGCTAATAAATGAGCTTCTGAGAAGTTTAGTTGCAGCCTCATTTTTGTCTTTTATTTTTGTGAAGAAATATTTTGTGATATTTTATTACCTTTCTGATTGTTGTTTTTTAATGAGTTGGAGATGTAAAGAGTGCATAGTCTGTTAATAACATTTATGTGTCATTGCTCTAGTGTCATTGCTTAAAGAGAGAAAGAGAGAGAGAGAGAGAGAGAGAGAGAGAGAGAGAGAGAGAGAGAGAGAGCCAACACCTGTTTGGCTCAGTGGATAGAGTGTCAGCCTGCACACTGAAGGGTCCCAGGTTCTATTCCTGTCAAAGGCATGTACCTTGGTTGCGGGCACATCCCCAGTAGGGGGTGTGAGAGAGGCAGCTGATCTCTCTCATCAATGTTTCTAACTCTCTATCCCTTTCTCTAAAAAATAAATAATTACATATATACATATATATGTATGTATATATATAATTTTTAAAAAGATATTTGACCACCTAAATTGATAACAAATAATTCGCCAGTGTATTACAATTGCAATATTCAAACTCCACTTTTTTTGCTTTTATATTATTTTGACATGACCTGCAACAAAATAAAACAAATGTTATTGTTTAGTGATATGCATGGCACCAGAAATGTTGTAGAATTATAACTGTCACTGTGCTTTGTAGTGAACCAAGCAGCAGTGTGAAGCAATGAGACTGACTCTATGTAACATATGCTCTGGGTCACAACTGCTCAGCTGTGCACTTGGAGCATGAAAGCAGCCATAGACAGTGCATAAAAAAAATGAGTGTTGCTGTGTCCTAATAAAATTTAATTATGGACACAAACATTAGAATTTTTTACATGCCACAAGTTGTGCTATAATAATACCATTTATACATAAAGCAATTTGACAGTGATGTTAATCATAATAATTAGCACTTATGGCACCCATATTAAAGCCAGGAACTTTGCCTACACTTTTATTTAATCCTCACAAAAGTCCTGGCTGAGAAGTATTAATTGCTACAGGGTTCTAGAGGAATTAATTGAGGCACCAAGAGGATAAATAACTTAAGATCTCATAACCACTAGATGGCAGACCCTGGATTCAAATCCAGGTCAGTCTTGTTCCAAAGTCTATGTATTGATGGTGGAAGTGTGGGTGGGTGAAAATAAGTCAACCAAAGAACTTGTATGCATATATGCATATCCCATGGACACAGACAATAGGATGGTGAAGGCCTGGGACAGGAGTGGGATGGGCTATAAGGAATCAATGGGAGAAAAAAAGGGGACATATGTAATACTTTCAACAACAAAGATTTTTATTTAAAAGAGAGAAAGGCAAATTAAAAAGTTGTAACTATTAAAAAGAATTAGCATATTGTTGTGTGATCTATCATTTCATTCAGCTCTCAATTATTAATTAATGAGTCAGGCAGCAAAGACAAGGGTCAATTATAATGTCTAGGTATCTCTATGCTCAATGGAATTACCATATGGTAATCTCTTAAGAATTTAAACTCAGATAAAGTGTAGGTTATACAGAACATATTGATAACAACAACAACAAAACAAATTTTAGGTTAAAATATGAATTTTATTGTGTGATATATAACTCAGTAGGCTGCAATAAGTTGAGAGTATAACCAATAATTATATATATATATATATATATATATATATATATATATATATATATATTTCAAAATCAAAATTACTTTTTGAGTTGGCATGTTAGGTCACAAGGCTATCAAAAGGAAACAAAGGGTCACAGATTCCTTGTCATTTCTTTTTAAAAATATATATATATTATTGATTTTTTACAGAGAGAAAGGGATAGAAAATTAGAAACATCGATGAGAGAGGAACATGGATGAGCTACCTCCTGCACACTCCCTACTGGGGATGTGCCCACAATCAAGGTACATGCCCTTGACTGGAATCAAACCTGCAACCCTTCAGTCTGCAGGCCGATGCTCTATCCACTGAGCCAAACCGGTTTTGGCTCCTTGTCATTTTTTATAAGAAGTTTGACAGGGAAGCATTCAGTATTGGGTTCATCTGATAAAACACAAAACAAAAGCTGTTTGTATTTTTAGACTTCTTCATTGATAACATTTTTGTGTGTACCTTCCAAAGGGTGAGTCACTCACTCCAGTCAGTACAGATCAATTTGCTTCACTTAGCATAATTTAAGTCCTCAGTGAATATGTCGATTTGACTTAAGAAAACCTATTTTATGAAAACCCCAAGTTCAAAAATGCATATGTAATTTGTAATTTAAATACTTTTTAGCTCATAAGAAGCAATTGACTTTTGGACTCTCTAATGACTATGAGCCAATTGTGTTAAAGATGATTATTGAATAGATCAAATGAGAGCAATGCATGAAATGATTGTGTAAACATGAATGTGAGTTGTTGAATATGACTTATTATTTCAAAGCAGTGATAAAAATCCAGTGAGCCGAAACCAGTTTGGCTCAATGGATAGAGCATTGACCTGCGGATTGAAAGGTCTCAGGTTCATTTCCGGTCAAGGCCATGTACCTTGATTGTGGGCACATCTCCATAGGGGGTGTGCAAGAGGCAGCTGATCAATGATTCTCTCTCATCAATGTTTCTAACTCTCAATCCCTCTCCCTTTCTCTCTGTAAATAATCAATAAAATATATATTTTTAAAAGCCAGTGAAGTACAACAAATGCTGTAAGAATATCATTAGTATTTCAGGTATTAAACAACTATGGTTTTGTTTGATGCAGTGGAAATAAACATATTTCACAATACCAAATGTACCTGTCTTTTCTTCCAAAACAGTGTTTTGCCCAAACCTTTGTTTTAAAGAAACATGGGTAACCATCACATGCCTGCAGACTTGCCCATGTTGAATCTAGAGTTATATTGCTGTGAGATCAATAGGAGCAAGGCCAGAAGATGTGGAAATTCCCAAAAGATTACTAATAAAAAATGAGGATAGAAGAACAATTTGCAATGTACTTATTCAAGGACAATATGGTTTTAAAAATGTTCTAAATATTTTCTATTAATTTCTTCCATAATATTGGTCTCTGTGACTCTGTGAATTTATAGTCACAAATGAAAAGGCAGAATGAATATAGAAAATATATCAGTCTGTCTCCATAGGATGGAAACGAATCACAATTAGCTATTCCCACAAAGAACTTACTGTTAGAAGTTCTAAACTAGCCCTAACTGGTTCGGCTCAGTGGCTAGAGCTTCAGCCTGTGGACTCAAGGGTCCCAGGTTCCATTCTGGTCAAGGACATATACCTTGGTTGCAGGCACATACGCAGTGGGGGGTGTGCAGGAGGCATCTGATCTATGTTTCTAACTATCTCTCTCCCTTCCTCTCTGTAGAAAAACAATAAAATATATATTTTTAAATTCCAAACTTAATTATGAGCAATACTAAGTACTAGTAAACATGTATTCAGCAATGCATACAGTTCTTCTAAATAATCTTTTGTGACACTATTTATAAGTTAACAAGGGTCATTTTCACATGATCATTGGATATTTGACTGGAGGGGAAGTCATTCCCAGGAAGCTTATAAAAATATGGCTCCTCCATAGGAAATAGTTGCTATCTGCTGGGCACTTTGCAGGCTACTCAGATTACATTGCCTCTAATCCTCACCACTACCTTGCCAACCAGGTATTTATCTAGTATCATTTCTTTAGAGCAGGCTCATAAAGGTCATCCTGTTAATAATTATCTATGCTAGGATCTGAACTGAGGGTTGCTTGATTCAAAACCTATGATTTTTATACACTAGGTGGCAAAAAAAAATCTCAGAAGGAGAAAATATAATTATTCCATAAGAAAGTCATGCTGCCAAGAGCTGCAGAATCCCTGTAACTTGTCATTACTCTGTGCATGGGGCTGGCCACCCAGTAAAGCAGACAATAAGTCATATTGTAGAATGAGTACAAGGAACCAGGCAGAGTCCCTAAGTGTTCAAATCACTAAAACAAGTCATGGACATATTTATCAACTGCCTCACTTCCGTCTTAACTTTGAATCAATCATGATACTTAAGTGTGGTTATTTTTTAACAGTTCTAATTCACACCAAACTTTCAGGGTTTGGCTCAGTGGATAGAGCGTCGGCCTGTGGACTGAAGGTTCCTAGGTTCTATTCCGGTCAAGGGCATGTACCTTGCTTGTGGGCACATCCCCGGTGGGGGGTGTGCAAGAGGCAGCTGATTGATGAATCTCTCTCATCAATGTTTCTAACTCTATCTCTCTCCCTTATTCTATGTAAAATATCAATAATATATATATATATATATATATATATATATATATATATATATATAAAGATAACTTATTATAGAAAGTGTCTAGCATAATCACTTTTTCTATTATAATTTCCCTGAAAATTCCTCATCAAGCAATTTCTGGAGATTATGTTATTAGGAAAGCTTATCATATCCTTCTGGGTTGATCCTACCCAACAGCAAAGTAAATGTGGACAAAATTACCATAATTTGGGATAACTGAGGTGAAAATATGAATAGACAAAATATTTATATTTTAGCACATTTAGTTACTTTGCTCATTTGATATCTTTGTAGCTTTTACTAAAACAAAAGCGTTATTCACTTTTCATTATCCAACATCCAGTGTCAGTAATCATAAAACTGAAATTATAGGAGTCATGCGGCAGTGTGGAGCAGTGGTACTCCATATATGGCCTTCAAGCATTCTACCATGCTTTACCGGGGATGTTTGCTATCTGTGCAGATTCTTAGACTGCATCCTAGACCTACTGAATCAGAAACTCTGCGTAGATGCTGGGGTAGGGCTGGGCGATCAGTGTTTAATCAAGCCCATGGGTGATTCTGTTGCATGCTCAAGTTTGAGGAGCACTGTTTTAGAAAGCACTGCTACTCAACACGAGGTCCTCCAGCTGGCAGCCTCATCATCAGCTGAGTGCAGAAACTGGGACCACACTCCAGCCTATAGAAGCAGGAATTATATTTGATAAGATCCCCTGCTAGTAGTGCACACACTAAACAAAGACCTGGAAAAGATCTCATTGGACAACTACCTTCAATTTTTTTCCCTACATCTCTCTCTTGTCTTAAAATTGCTGATGCTCATCTGTGGTAAACAAAAATTACTCTCTGGCCGAAACCGGTTTGGCTCAGTGGTAGAGCGTCGGTCTGCGGACTGAAGGGTCCCGGGTTCGATTCTGGTCAAGGGCATGTACAGTGGTTGCGGGCACATCCCTGGTGGGGGGTGTGCAAGAGGCGGCTGGTCGATGTTTCTCTCTCATCGACGTTTCTAGCTCTCTATCTCTCTCCCTTCCACTCTATGAAATATCAATAAAATATATTTTAAAAAATTACTCTCTGAATTTGATTGTTTTAATTCTAGCCTTGCCATTCCGTATATACAGAGAATAAAACCTAGAGAGGAATTGAAATAGGAACCCACTGATGGGCTAAGTCTATTGACATGGTCCCTTTATTATCCCTAGATGGTGTGGTAGAGTTTGTACCAGCTTTTCCAGTGGTGGTGTATAATAGCTCTTCAACTGGCCTTGCCAAGTGCTAGATTACCCACTTCATTTAATCTTCTGTGTTTAAAACTTTGGTCAACGTGCAGCTCGGGAATCTCTTTCATCTCCCTCAGTTAGTATGGAGACTATATTCCATTTAAAAGATTATAAACTGTGGTCAAAGAGACGTTGGTTATTAGACGCAAGTCTGCTATTCAGCCCTGGTATAACAATTAATTGTGATTTTTGATAGCCCACTGACTGGTCTGAAGCTAAATTTTTAAACATAAGAAATGTAAATATTTTTGAATTAGTAATTTAAGTTATCCTGAATTCCCACCAAATCACTTCAGTTAACTTAAGATGGCCAAACTGAAGTCATCAAATGGGTTTGCTTTGATGGGTCAGAAGGAGTTGGGCAAAGCAAGGTTCAGCATGAAGAGATCTTAATTGGGGATCGTTGTGTAAGCAGGTGTACAGAGATACCACCAATCCTCTTCCCTGGCATGTGAATGGGTCTCCATATAGTCACCAAGGCAACATCCTTTCATGAACTACTTGTCTTCCTATGTGCATGATCTCAATTCCTGATTTGAATTTCAGGAATATTTGGGTTCTCCTCTCACCATGATTTCTGTCTCCAGTAGTGGAATTCTTGTTCCCTCTTACCTTTTCGAAGGCTGTGTTGAGGACAGCAGCCATCCTCAGGCACAAGCAGGCTTCCCTGCTTCATTTAATAAAAATAGTTTGGGGCCCTCGCATAAAACCGTTCACCCTTCTGTCTTAAATTACTTTATAGACATTAATTCTCATAGAATTTCTGCAAGCCACACATTATAGAGCCATAGATTCATAGAGACTTAAAGGTATAAGGGACTTCAGAGATCATCCACTTCAAATCACATCATGATTTTTCTATTGAAAATATTGAAATCTCAAAAGGTGAAGTGACTTGCCTAAGCAGTTCTCTCTTTAAAAATGGGAATTCAAGACAGGTGAAGGACTTTAGGCCACAGCAGAGTATGTGTTTTTAATTACTGTAGAAATTAAACTTTAAATTCCATTTACTAGCCTTGAGAAGTTCATTCTATCTTTTTGAAGGTAGACTTAAGGAGGGAAAAATGGACAGAGGTTACATTATAAATTGGTATGTCAATGAGTGACAATATAGTGTACCAGTGAGTAGAAGAAACAATGGCATTTCTCCTCACCTATTTGAAGGTATAGGATGGGAGAAACTGCTATAAATGAATCTCTTTGAATCAAATTTGATAAGCTCTCTTTCCATCTTTAATTCTAGATGCATCTAATCACCTGTTACTACTTTGTCACCCACATTTCCTACTCCCTATATGATTCATCTGTCATTTGAAAAAAAACAAAACAAATACACACACACACACACACACACACACACACACACAAAAACAAACAAACAAACAAAAAAAAAACAAGAAGGAGTTGGGAAGGAGAAGAAAGAAATTGAGCATGAAGAAACATACTTGTCCATAAGAAGAGATGGGGGAAGATCATCATGGAACCTTTTGCATTTGTTCAGAGAAAGGAGAATGGCACAGAAGCCCCTGAGATAATACTATATGTCTCATCGGTACAAAGCATTTTCAAAGATTCAATGCTGCCATTTGAGAATTCACAGGCAGCATGGTTTACCCTACTATATATTAATGGGACTAAATGTGTAATAGTGCAAATAAAGTGCTATGGGAGAGCAAAGAAATAGATATGAATTCAAAATGGATGGACTTGGGAAGACTGGGAGAAGAATTCAAAGTGGTTAGCAAAATGCAGTTGTTGGAAAGGGCATTCCAAATAAATAGGAATGCATTTACTATAAGCATATTTTTTTTTCTTTCCATAGAAGACAAAAACAAATCGGAGAAAGGTTTCAGGGTATGCAGCCAAAAGACTAATTTGTGGAAAAAATAATGCAATAAAATGAAAATATGAATCATGACTAGTGGTAACTATAAGATTTCACTTGAGAGAACTTACTTGAAGCATTTTGGGAGTGTCTACTGCTGATTGATGGATAAAGTGAAGAAAGGGGAGATAGGTTTATACAGAGAATGGAGAAATATTGAGTTAATTAGAAGACAAGAAAGTCTGCAAAAGCAACATTGGATGCTGGGTAATATAATCAACTAAGAACATCATTGATAGAATATTAGAAGATATATGGATTTGACCAAATCATAAAATAATTTTTATTCCCTAAATTCTTGAGGCTAGCTCTTTCAAGCCTTTTTTTTCAGCCCCAAGAGACATGATTGAAACTATAAATATATTTCTCAAAAGACGCAATAAAAAACTCTGATTGATGGCCTAAGAATATAAGGAAGATTTAGTTAGGGTCATATGGTAAGTCTAAGTAGACAATGGCAATATTTTAATATAACAAATAAGTGTGGTTTTTCTTCCTTAAAACTATAGCAGATTGGAACAACTAGTGATCTTAGTGTTTATTATTGATTTGTATAACATCATAGATGAATCTTAATTTACTTATATTGAGTGAAAGATGCCAGACTCCTTATCTCTGTCCCCAGAGGGCACATTCTGTATGGTTATATACATAAATCTCTAGTAAAAGAAAGCTAATGTATAGGGCCAAGAAATGGATTAGTAGATGCTTGGACTAGGGGCAGGGTAGGATAGATTATAAAGGGTATAATGAAATATTGGTAAATTATGGATATGTTTACAATTTGATACATAGTTTTATAGGGCAAAACATCAAATTGTACAGTTTATACATGTGCATTTTCATGTGTGCCAATTAAACTTCATTACAGTAGCTTAAAAATAGCATGAATATCAAGAGATCTATTTGCACCAAGAATCCTAATATATAAAAAGCCAGGGCTGTTACAACTGGAACAACTGAATGGATAACTGAACAGCAGGCTGTGGGCGACCAGGCCAGCAGGAGGGTTAGTGAGGGACAACCAAACAACTGAACAGTAGGCTGCCTGGGGTGACCAGGCCAGCATGGGGGTTAGTGAGAGATGACCAAACAACTGAATAGCAGGGTACTTGGAGTGATCAGGCCTGAAGGGGGGTTTAATGAGCGATGGCCAATCGACTAAACAGCAGGCTGCTTGGGTTGACCAGGCAATCAGAGGCGGGCAGTAAGGGGTGACCAGGCCAATGGGAGGGGCCTAGTTAGAGGCAATCAAGCTGGCAGGCAGAGGTGGTTAATGGTGATCAGGCTGGCAGGGGGAGAAGTTAGGGGCAATCAGGCAGGCAGGAAGGCAGGCAGATGAGCAGTTAGGAGTCAGTGATCCCAGATTGTGAGAGGAGTTTAGGCCCAATCAGGATCAGGCCTAAACCAGCAGTCAGACATCCCCTGAGGGTCCTGGATTGGAGAGGGTGCATACTTGGCAGAGGGGACACCCACCCCCAAGCAAGAAATCCATGCACCGTGCCTCTAGTCTATAACAATCTTGGCAAATTTGGCACACACCTAAGTATATGTGCCTCTCACACAAGATATCCCTTCTTCTCATGGAACAGGGAAACTTACTTTATAGTTATTTTTAAAAAGAAATGTAACTATTATATCTATGAAAAATAGAGTATTTTTGTAGTTCATTGGCAGAGCAGGAAAGGCTCAGGACCTCTTGTCAGGATGACTGCTCCTTATACCAACAATGGCTTTGGTTTACTCTGTGATTTTGAAACTTAACTTATCTTATTACATGCAAAATAAAATATAAAATATCTATACCACACTTTACTTACAAAAGATGAAATTATTTAGAAATATTTATTTATTTATTTATTTGTTTGTTTGTTTGTTTGTTTGTTTTTGGTATGTGCAAAGCATGGGGATACAAAGATAAAAAAGATATACTTGGAGAAACCAAGATGGCAGTATAGGTAAACAACTGGTCTGCCACCTCGCACACAATTTAAAAATTAAAACTAATATAAAGTACATCTATCACTCAAAACCATGAGAAGGCTGGCTGAAAGAGAAAGGAGCACAAGTGCTGAAAAGCTGAGGAGCCTAGGTACGGAGGCAGGAATCGGGCTGGTGGCGGGCAACTGGGCATGAGGCTTTTTTTTAACCCGAAGAGAAACAAACTCCCTATCACTTTGAAATCCAGTTTCTGGGGTCATGTGGAGGACCCAGGCGCCTATGGGGAGAAGCTGGTCTGTCGGCCATCAGGTCCAAAAGTGAGGGTGACTCTCTTGAACAGGTATGAGCAGCAATCATTGTTTACTGTGGGGGACTTAGAAACGTGGAAGGGCAGGGACAGCTGAGGCAGCCATCACTGTTAGCCAAGTCCCAACCTAGTGAGGTCCTTAGACCCTACCCCAAGTTGAGGCCCGCCCCACCCTGAGGTCTTGCCCTGAGGCCCTACCCACACATTCTACAGATCAGCCCAAGCACCACACAGCTGCTTTTGCATATAAATGGCCTGTATTGTGGCAGCTTAATGATATAAACTGCAGCTCCAACAACAAAACTGCCAAGTCCCAAGCAAACAGGAGAAAACTGTAGTTCTTGTGGTAGCTCCTGCAGGGTGGCCTCAGACAGTAGATGAATCCCATTGGAGATCCAGAAGCCAGTGTTCCTAGTGGTCAATTTCAACCACTCACACCCTTAAGTGACATATTCAGTAAACAAACTCAGTGAGCACCAAAGCCCCACTGAAACAAAGCATGTTTCCAGTGCAACAGATCTTCCTTTATAGACACAGCAGGTCCTCACAGAAAATTGTCCTGGAAATCAATTCCTCCCAGTGTACAACAATCAAGGCTTAATTACACCAAGACTTTGCACTCAGGCCACAAAGGGATATACCAAAAGTGACCACCTCAGGTGATTGGGGAAGCTGAGCTACTGGACCCTATAGGTCACCAATCACACAAAGCCACTCGATCAACACAGGAAGGCAGCCAAAATGAGGAAACACAAAAGCATGACACGAATGGGAGAGATGGAGGAAAGTAAACTACTGGATGGCACAGAGTTCAGAATCACATTTATAAGATTACTCAAGAATCTTCTAAAAACATTTGAAAAACTTGATGAGACCTCCAAGAAGCTTTGTGAGACCTTCAAGGACTTTAATGAGAATAGCAAAATAATGGAAAAGGACCAGTCAGAAATTAAACATACAATATCTGAAACAAAGAATATACAGAAACCCAACTATAGATCAATATGCCCCAAGAATCAAACCAAAGATCTGGAGTATAAGGAAGAAAATATCACCCAACCAGAGAGACAGAAAGAAAGAAGAATTCAAAAGTGTGAGGATAGTGTAAGGAGCCTCCGGGACCGCTTAAAATGTACCAACATCTGGATTTTTGGGGTGCCAGAAGAAGAGAGCGTGCAGGATATTGAAGGCCTACTGAAAGAAATAATGACATAAAACTTTTCCTACCTGGTAAAAGAAATAGACTTACAAGTTCAGGAAGTGCACAGAACCCCAAACAAGAGGAATCCAAAGAGGACCCCACATCATAATTAAAATAACAAGAGCAAAAGACAAAGAGAAAATCTTACAAGCAGCAAGAGAAAAACAGCTAGTTACCTACAAGGGAGTAATATGACTGTCAGCTGATTTCTCAACAGAAACTATGCAGGCCAAAAGAGTGGCAATAAATATTCAAAATGATGAACAATAAGAACCTACAACCAATATTACTCTACCCAGCAAAGCTATCATTCAGAATTGTAAGTCAGATAAAGAGCTTCACAAACAAGAAAAAGTTAAAGAAGTTCATCAACAGCAAACCAGGATTACATGAAATGCTGAAGGGTATTCTTTTAAGAAGAGGAAGAAGAATAAAAAAGTAAAGGTAAAAACTATGAATAACCAAAAGATATCAAATACATACCTACCAATAAGTGAATCTAAAAATCAAGTGAATAAAAAATCTGAAGAACAAAATGGACTGGTGAATATAATAGAATCAAGGACCTAGAAAGGGATTGGACTAACTATTCTCAGGGGAAAGTGGGTCTGAGGGGTGTGGAGAGAGATTGGACAAAAACCTTACACCTATGGATGAAGACAGGGGCAGGAGTAAGTGCACGGGGTGGAGTTGGGAATCAGGTGGAGGAGAGCTATAGGGGAGGAGGAGGGAAAGAAGAACATCTGTAATAATCTGAATAATAAAGATTTATTATTTAAAAAATAAAAAGAAAGGAGTTAAAAAAGAAAAGAAAAAAAAAGATATACTTTTTCTCTTGAGGGTTGTATTCTCTCCCTATAGGTATGTAGATAGAAAGAATTAAAGAAATATAGGTAGATAAATAGATAGATATGAAAATCAATCATAAAATACTTTAAAATTTATAATAATGTATTAACAGAGTATAGTAGAAGTAAGCAGCTAATTATCTGAGAGAAGAGGAAGTAACCTTTTAATTGTTCTTAAAGAAAAAGTTCAGCAGAAAAGAACGTATAAAGATTCAAGATGGAAGAAACGTTTAAAAGTGTACAGACCTAAGTGGACCCAGTAGTTGGAAGATGGCTTAAACTGTGTTGTGGTTGGTGGAGAGAGCAAATGTGGGAAAATGTTGAAAGTTGAATCTGAGAATAGTTTGGGGCTATATTGGGATGGGCCTTGTATGCTGTCCTGGAGAATCTAGATATAATGGAACCACTAGAATTTTTAAGCAAAAAAGTATATAATTAATATAAAGTTGGCATAAATGTACATTGCACTAGACAAGAAAGATAAATGAATATAATAAAATAATCAATGCAAATATAATTCACTGGTTAAATATTGGACCTTCACAATGAATAATTTTGGAGTAATATCAAGAAAAATTGATACAGCAGTGCAACCAAAAATGTGCCTAATTTTTTTCCTGTTAAAATTACTTTTTGTAATGTAAATCTATATTAATTTATATCAATTAGCTAAGTCATGATTATATTTCTTTGTTATTTAATTTAAAGTCTTAATATTAGTGTATTACCATAGATCAAAGGCTTTTTTAGAAAAAAAATATTGACTAAATGTAGCTTCCTCTTGGGAAATAAAACCTTGTAAAATTTAAACATGCTTGAGAAATGCAAGACCAGTTTAAAAAGTAATGATTATTAAAGGCTTTTAATCAAGAAAATTGCTTGTTTAAGAAAAGCAGAGTAATTATCAGATATTTTTCAGATGCATGGAGTGGAAGACTTGTATTTAGATGAATGCTTTTCCCTGACTGGAGTCAGATAATGCCGTTGTTTGGCTGATATTTTCAAAGATTACTGATCTATTCAATATTTATATCTAGTTATTTACATGGTGGTGTAACATGATTACACCCCTCTGACAGCTGTCAGTCTGTTCTCTGTATTTTTTAGTCTATTTTCTTTTTTAGTTTATTTTGTTTATTAGATTCAACATATAACTGAGATCATATGGTATTTGTCCTTATCTGGCTGGCATACTTCACTTAACATAATACTCTCCAGGTCCATCCCTGCTGTTGCAAAAGGTAAGATTTTTGGAAGGACATTTCTTGTACAAAGTATTGCAAAGAAAGAAGATTCCATGGCAAGAATCCCATTTGCAATACCAGCCCCAACCATCATTCACAACCTGACACAACAGCATCATGCACTGTCATTCCTTCAACTTTTATGGCACTTTGGTTTATAAAGTGATGATCAAAGAACAGATGATAAAGTCTTAAAAACTTCTAGTGTTTAGACATTTAGATATTTTCTACCATATTTAAAAGCTGTTGATTCAACAACTCAGGACTTTCCAAGGTAAAATTTGAAATGCAGAGGGCATTTCCAAAGAATGAGGCATGCCACTTTAGAATGGGGGAGGAGGGCTTGGGCAGTTTTTGTAAGCAAAGGAATTAACATCCAAGTTTGTCTTGGGTAACCTTAGGATGAGCAGATCTCTGTACTTGCCTACCAGAATTTTGGAAGTTCAGTCATGATTAAGTCCAGATGGTCTCAATAACACAATACACTTCCAAGGCTGTGTCCTTAAAACAGCTCCTAGTGAAGGAATGGTGGGTGGAACCTACATTCCAAGGTCAGGGGAGAGGGTGAGGAGCCTGCCTAGAAGGTCTAACTATCAGGACAACTGGAAGGCATATCCTTTTGCTGACCTCCTACAGTAAATTCCTAGAAAATAATTGGATCAAAGTATGAGTGGCAACAATACCCAGGTATGGGAATGAGATTGGCATAGGCATTGGAGAAATTTATATTTCTGTTTTATAAACTTCTGCATCATTGAAAAATAGTTACAGTAAATCCATATTTTATTTTCTAATTATGCAAACAAATTTAAATAAAAATTTACTATATACTTTCATTGATTTCAGAGAGGAAGGGAGAGGGAGAGAGAGATAGAAACATCAATGATGACAGAAAATCATTGATTACCTGCTTCCTACATGCTCCACATTGGGGATCTAGCCCACAACCCAGGAATATGCCCTGACTGGGAATCAATCCGTGACCTCTTGGTTCATAGGTCAACTGAGCAATGCAGACCAGGAAAATTTAAATAAAATTTGACACAAAAGAATGATAGGATCTAACAAAATTTTGATAATTCCATGAAAGAGAAAAAGAAGAGAACAACTTGACTATATACAGAGCTTTCTGAGATTAGCATTTGAAAGAACATGTAAGAAAAAATGAGAAGTGATAAGGGCAATCTTTAGGATCACTAACCTGATAGTGTGATGAATGCCTTACATGGATTTGGGAGGCCTGCATATGGTCAGGATAGCCCAAAGCTAAGACTGTGTTGAGATCTATGAAAAGAAGGTCAACACAATTTTTCCCCCCTAAAAGTATACAAGAACATCAGCTGAACAAGAAAGGGAACTGTTTAGGAAAGATGCACACTTTTGTTACCCTGACAGAAACACCATACATAGCCAATGATTATTTTCTTTTGTTTTCTTTAACAAGGAAATTATTTTTTTTAAAGGTGTCAGAGGAAAATGAAACTCAATATATGAGAGAAGTTATAAAGTGAATACAGTGACCCTTTAAATAGCATTTCGTTTTCACATACCAAAATATTATTCTAATGTAATAAAAATAATTTTTAAATGCGATCAAGAACACCATTGACAATCTTTCTGAATCAGAGAAGTTTAAGTAGGCGAACCAATGTTCCAATGTTTTAAAATAAGAGATGCTGATTCTGAAGACTCACTAGACCTTAATCATATGTGTGTTTGTGCGTGTGTGTCTCTTTTATATTTTTCTAATTCAGTCAGTATATTACTTATGTAGAAATACTCGTTTGCTAGGGCTTTCATAACAAAGTACTGAAGACTGGGTACTTTCAACAACAGAAATGTATTTTCTCCCAGCTCACAGGGTTGGCTTCTTCTGAGGGCTTTGCTTCTCAATGGGAAATTTTTTCTTATGCCTCACTTGACGATATTTTCTCTATTAATAGGAAGGAGAGAGAGAGAGAGAGAGAGAGAGAGAGAGAGAGAGAGAGAGAGAGAGAGAGAGAAAGACATCTATGTAAGAAGTATACATTGATTGAGCCTGCTACCATCTGGAATCAAACCTGGGATCTTTCTGTCTGAGGACCCTATCCAGTGAGGCAAACCATCTATGGTCCTAATTTCTTCTTATAAGGACATCAGTCATACTGGACTATGGCCCATGCTAATGACCTCATTTTATCTCTTATATGACCCTATCTCCAAATACAATCTTATTATGAAATATTAAAGGTTAGGAATTTTGGAGGGACATGATTCAGCCCATAAACAGATATGTATCACCTTTAACTGAGACTTAATTATTTTGGTTTATATCTTATTCTTGATATGGTCATGTGAACTTCTTAAAGAATGGGATACTCTTTTGTCTTTATATATCATAGCATCTTTAATTGTCAAGGTGATCACTAATTGTTTGTTGAGGGAGAATGAATGAATGAGCGAAAGGTACACATTGAGCAACAATGTCTGTCACATCTCTAAAAGCATTCTAATTCAGACTGTAAGACCACGTGTGAATGTTGTTACTAAAGAGAGAGAAGTTAGAAAACAAAATACTGAGGTTCCTTCTGTTAGAGCCTGTGATGACAGAGTGAGAGGGAGAGTCATGACAGGCAGGCATAGAGACAGCTGTAGTGGGACCCTGTGCCACCTCACAGATGATGTCAAACCCTGTCCATTAGTTCAACCTGGCTCTTATGTAGAGGAAGGCTCTCAGAAAAGACCCTCCTATCACAAAGGAGGCATCTGCTGTGTAGAATAATCCCTGAAATTTTGCCTGTCTCCTGTGTGGCGTTTACTGTCTTCTTGAGTTCTGACTCTTCATCAGACTTAAGGCGTCTGATGAACACATGGCAGTTGGATAATTCCAAACTTTATGATGGACTTGTCTCAATGCTGGAACCTTTTGACAACTCTTAAAAACAATGTGACCAGAGCTTTTCAAACCATTCTTCTACTTACCTGATTGCCTTTCCCAGTACTGATCCCTCACACCTATATAATTGTATTAACCATTGTCATCCCAATATATCTAATTTTAAAAACACCTAGGAGTCTTTGTAATCCTGAGGATGCCTGGGAGCTGGCTTAAATCTCAAACAGGCATCCACGTCTCTACTCCACCATGGTACTGGGAACTTCATAGCTCTAAATTCCGTAGCATTGGATCACACATAGGTTGACGGCTACTCTAGGGAGCTCAACATACATTAACAATTTCTGTCAAGTGGGGAATTATGCTCAGAGATACAAATCCATGCCTTCTAAATCAATTTTGTGATTTTTTTTTTAATATGAGGACTTTTCACAAAAGTCTTTTTCCCAAGGTGTCACAAATTTTCAAAATTATTAAATATTCTCATTTTATTTCATTTCATTTCATAAATAGAAGGCAAAAGAGAGAAGTGATCATTACCCTCCCAATTTCTCAAGACCTGCTCCAAATACATCCCTCTGTTCTAGGCTTCTACCTGAAGTGGGAAACTCTTACCTTGTCAGTGATGATGGCAGGTGAAGAAGCACAAGGACAAAAATTGCAATCACAGACTCTTCAGATTTCCACATTAGTAGTACAAGCTTAAATTTTCAAACCTTTAAAAGTAAGTACCAGCCCTGGCTCAGTTGAGTGTTGTCCCATGTACCAAGAGGTTGCTAGTTGGATTCCCAGTCAGGGCACATGCCTAGGTTTCGGGCTCAATCCCCAGTAGGTATCAGGCAGGAGGCAGCCAATGGCTATTTCTTCCTCATCGATCTTTCTAATATGAAATATTTTTTTTAAGTAGTAATCTCTATTAAAAAAAAAAAACACACAACAATTTAGCCACATACTTACAAAAACCAGTGAAGGAAATTTGACTGATATGTTGAAATCAATTGACCAATTATTAATGAACTATAAATTATTACTTTTTAAAATTAGGGTAATGTATAGAAATAGCTCACTGCTTAATAAATATGACTGATAAATATTACTGCAGCATATTTTAAAATGATTTTCCAGGTGTAGCACCAATACTTTCTTCAAAAAAATAAAAGGGGGCAAATTAAAAATAAAATGAGACCATAATAATTATGAGAATGTACTTTAAAGTCAAACATACCAGAATTTTAACCCCAGCTTTTTTATTAACCAGAAGTATAACCTTGGGCCTAAGTATCTCTATCTTCTAATAGAGTTAATGATATCTACCTTGTGATTTTTAAAAATCATATATTTAGACACGCCTACTGTAGTAACAGCCACCTAGAAGCATTCTATAAATGGTATTTATTATGATGATGAAACCTGAACTAAATGCCTACAAATATTGCAATGGGAATAGAAAAGACAATATGTTTCATGAGTACATTATGTTGTTACCCACATAAGAAGGCAAATGATTTTTCGGACGCTAATGTTTTCTCACTAGCTGTTGCTTGGCTTTCATTGATTCCTGATGCCCCCTGCTTTTCCTTCAAGTGCATTGATGAGGGGGAGCTCTCTTTAGTGAAGTCACCTTTACTTGAAAAAAATAAAATAAAAATAAAGGAAACAATCACAAAGAAAACATTTATATACACCACGAATTAAACTATACTTTGAGAAACCCTTTTTTTTATTGAGACCCTTGGAGCAGGCCATTTCTAACTGACATGCTGCAGCTGTTGCCCCAATTCTCTCTGATTCCTGCTGTTAATGGTTAGTAAAGATTTGCAAAGAAGCAATGATAACGCAGCTAAGTTGGTTCAAGTAATATAATCATGCTGGAATTCATTGTTATATTAATTATTTATTTGCTTTGTGGATCCTGACACACATATGCAGGTAAATCAAATGACTATAGTGACTTTGATGTGTCATTTCTCAAGAGTCTCTTTAGCTCTTGTTTTTCAAATTCATTAGGACACTTTTCTGAGTTTCCTATTTGCTGCAGATATTTTAAACTTTTCACTTTAATTCTTCAAACACAGTAATATTAAAGAAAAATTCTGATTATTGTTAAAATGTAAGAAAAACTTTACTCAAGACTATTGCAACAGGGGTATTGTAATAGGGAGCTAGATCAGGTTAACTCTGAAAATAGCAAAGACAACTGGGATTTATAGCAAGCAAGCAGATTGAAGGGGTTCAGGAATGGAAAACTACTCAGAGGAGACATCAAGGGTAGGGAGATTCTTGCTAAACTGACATACCAAGAGTCTTGCTAAAGCTGGTTCAAGGATTTAAACATTATGGGTGGGACATGAGGAATTTGATCAAATGGGGATGCTCACTAAAGAATCTACACTTAGCAGAGCTGCCATTAGAAAATATGTATTACTGGTATTTCTAGGATGTAATATACCTTTGCTACAGAAATATTAATTATATTACCTCCAGGTCTTCCTTCTAAGGAGACATTTATTTCAGTCTCTATTTAAGACCAGAACACCACCACACCCTGAGACCAAGCAGATAAAAGCTTTAAGAAAGGGTCAAAGCAATTTGCACTTTCACATTATAAATCAGATTAGAATTTAGGGAGAGCTGTTAAAAGAGACTTCTTTGCTTCTCGCTAATACACAACTGAAACAAAGGCAGATCATTTACTCTGTCCTCCTTTTCTTAAAGTTACATGGGCTGACCATAGTAATCATGTTTAAAGAAAGCAATTACTAAGAAATTCTTTAGGCATGTTAATTAATGTCCTAGTTATTTATATATATAAAAAGCCAGAGAGCATAAGGCCATAACAACTAGAACAACTGATCGCTATGACACCCACTGTGGCCAGCAAACCAACCCAATCAGGGGTGGGGATGACCAACCAACCCCTGTGCCCCCACAACCTTTGCCCCAGCCAGTCCACCCCTGATGGGTCCCCACCACCCTGATCAGCCCATGGACTCACCCCCAGGCCTTTGGCTTTGATTGGTCCTCTCACCTCTTTCGGGGGCAGGGCCAGCCAGCTCACCACCCACAACCCCTCCCCACAGTTGGCCCTACCCCAGATCAGCCCCAACCACCTTAATTGGCCCTTGGCCCTTCCCCTCAGCCAGCTCTGTCCCTGATGGGCCCCACACACCAATTGTGGGTGGGGCCTGCCAGCCAACTGCCTATGGCCCTTCCCCACAAAAAAGCCCAGCCCCAAATGGGGCCAAGCTGGCCAGTCCCTGTCCATGCATGAATTCATGCACTGGGCCTCTACCATCCTATATAATAAAGAGGTAATATGTAAATTGACCCTCAAACCCTTACAACCAGGCCAGCAGGGGTGTTAGTGAGGGCCAACCAAAAGACTGAACCCCAGGCTGTGTGGAGTGATCAGGCTAGCAGGGAGGTTAGTGAGGGATAACCAGGCGAGCAGTGGTTGGGGGTGACCAGGCCAGCAGGGGGGGCAGTTAGGGGTGATCAGGCTAGCGGGGAGGGGGAGAGGTGGTGCAGGAGGCGGGGGTAGTGAGGGACAACCAGGCAGGCCTGCAGGGAAGTGATTAGGAGCCAGCAGTCCAGGATTGTGAGAGGGATGTCCAATGCTGGTTTAGGCCTGATCCCTGGGATGGGGCCAAAATGGCAGTCAGACATCACATAAGGGGTCCCAGATTGGAGAGGGTACAGGCTGGGCTGAGGGAACCCCCCTCCCCAGCAGAAATTTTGTGCACTAGGCCTCTAGTAGTATATAAAAGAAAACTCTTTGTGAATTTATAATGTTAGTATATTTAAAGTCATATTAAAAGTATTTACAATCTGCCTTCCCCTTTAAGAAAAATGTGGAACAAGGCATTTGAGCTAGCCGCTGTTAAAATAAAAAAAAAATAATTTCCCTCCTTCTCAATATGACTACTGACATACTGTCTTCTTCTATTCCCAATATAAATCCACTGGTTTCATACACTGATACTTTCGTTTAGCTACTTCAAACTAGAAACAGATTTGGCCCTGGGTGGGTTGTGCAGGAGCAGGGGGTTAAAGAGGAAGAAGGAAAGGATAGAGAAAAGAGGTGGAGGAGATGTGGAGCATATTTCAAATTGGCCCTTTGGCTTGGTTTGAACTAACAGATAGTGTAGCAGAGGCTGAAACTGATGTCATTACATTGGTTCTCTGAGAGACTGCAGGGCCCAAGAGACAAAGAATGGCCTGGAGAGGAAAAACTGGCCTTGTTTCTGCTTGGAAGCCAGGGCTAAGGAAGTTGCCGAGGTAGCAGTCATGGCTGGACACGGTGTTCCCTGACTTTTGATGACTACTGTGAGATTACTCCGGCTTTCTCAGTAGATGTGCATACAGGGGAGCCAAAACAGGAGAGTAAGCATAAGACAAACCTGGTGGTAACTTTGGCTGATTGAATATAAATGCGGCTTGCTATTGGTTCCCCTTAGATATAACTTGGACACAGTGATAGAGGGCTAGGGTCCTGCTATTTAGAGGTGAGGGCAATTGAGGTAGTAGCTATAACACTTACCAGTATGTATTTCAATTTATTCAAAGAGATTCTATGATTGCCTTGGGTAATTTATTTTTTGCAAGTTTCAAAAAAAATCTCTAGTTCATCTATCATAGAATAATAGACTCATTGAAATGATAGCTATTGTTCCAAAGTAGCTGTCACAGTCTTATCATTGGAAATGAATTACTTTCATACATGCATAGTCACATATGGTGGATAAGAAATGAACACTGTCACCTCCAGCTCCACGCAAACACATCTCTGCAGGACATCTGACAAATTGTCATTTCATCCCTGTTTGTCAGCTCTAAATTCTTATTTAGAGTAAATAATCCCTATTCAGAGTAAATTCAAAACAGTCCCTTGGTACTCTCCCTCTTGTTTCTTACTTCTGCCCTTGACAGCAATAGACTCACTCTTCTGCATGACATCCCTTCAAGAATTTGAACATAGCAGCCTTTATGTCCGCTCCATCCTGCATTTTCACTTTTCCAACCTGACTATTCTTTGGTTCTTCAAACACTCCATTTACATTCAGGTTTCCTATCTTTTAGCCTCTAATCCAGCCATGGGCAAACTAAGGCCCGTGGGTTGGGTCCGGCCCATTCGGCTGTTCTATCCGGCCCGCAGAGCCGAAAGAGTGGAGGGATCTCTTGCTCTCCCCTCCGCTCCTTCACCAGCAGCCCAAGATGAGAGTGCCAGCATGGTCAGGTTGCTTTTGTTCTGACCCTCTGGTCCAGTTTAAGAACCCATTGTGGCCCTCAAGTCAAAAAGTTTGCCCACCCCTGCTCTAATCAGTCTTCTCTGTAAACAGATTGTGTATTGTCCCAATGTAGCAGTCACAGTGAGACGCAAGACTTCACAATGGGTTACACTTAAGGTATTTCCTTCATTGATAAGGACAACAGACATTTTTTAAGGAAATAATAACATTAAATAAAACATTAAGTCACTGAATGAAGTGGAATTGGGAATAGATCACCTGGCAATCTCCGCAGCTGCTTTCTGTGAAGGGGGTTGTATTACAAGGTGCCTACTGAAAACTTGTAATATATCAGTACAACACTCACAAAAATACTGCGGGCTATTACCACCTGCATTTTCCAAAGGAGTGAACCGAGGTTCGGAGAAGTCAACTTGATGAAGAGACAAAGCTGGCAAATGGCAGAACCTGAAGCTTATGTGTGTAAGTAGAGCCATAAATCTAACACAGGTTTCTTTGATTCGATCTGGTACGTACTCCCTGTTCCAGAAAATTAATCAAACCTGTGGTCCTGAGAACCTCTCTCATTTGTAGCCAGGAGGTCAGAAGTACAGGAAAACAACCTCGACTCTGAATAGTATCCTGAGTTGGAGGGAGTCATTGGAACCTTCAGCCAGAAGCCCAGGTAACATATAACATGCATGTGTGACTGGCATCTGAAGTGGGCAGGGGGGGCCCTCTTGGAGGACTGAGCCTTCAGCCTGTGGAATGTGATGTGTATTCCGGCTGATAGTGTCAGAATTCAGTTTAGTTCACCGCTTGGTATTTGTTGCATGAGAAGCAACCCCCACCCCCTATAAGCCCCAACCTACAAGTTGAATGAAACTGGATCCAGGAACCCAAAATGTTGTGTTAACTAGGCAACTTGTATTTAACTGGCTGTTTTATTTTACCCCTGAACTCTGTGGTCTATGAGGATGATGCAATATTTCTATGCATACTAGAATTTTTGAGGCGGGAAAACCTAGCATTTGCCGAGGTCCTCAAATGTACTACGTATTTTGTGGAGAGCATCTCATGTGCTGTAAATATGTAGAAGAAAACCTCTTAGATACCCTCACTATTATAATCAACCCAGAGAGTCTAAGTGACTCATCAAAATTCACAGAGTAATTCTGTGCCAGAGTACTTTATCTTCAGACACAATGCCGCTGTTTACCTCAAATTCGAGGTAGCCCCTTCCCTGAAGAGGCTCACCCAAAACAGGCAGCTGGAGCTTATCTGAGTGAAGGGAGTTGAGAGCAAAAACTCTGGGGTTGGCAATCTAGATTGAAATGCCAACCTCTGCCAGCTGCCCCTTTGTCTCGGTTTTCTCCTCTGTACAATAGGGTGTTACTAATGGTACCTGATGTGAAGGATAAGTGTGAATGACGTAAATTAATAAAGCTTAGCACATAGTAATTGATGTGTGCATATTAACTTAAAAAATACCATGTGATTTTAAAATATACAGGGGCATATGGATTATGACAATAAAGTATAATGATCTTGATTTCTTATAATATAATCATATGTTAGGCACTGGGTAAAATATAGTTTGTCTTTTAATTGGAGGATCATGTCGCTGGTATGGGCTTTAAGGCTGTTTGATAGCTAAAAATTGTTTATTTCCAAAAAGGACATGGCTGGGAATAGGAAAAGCTGTCCTAGAACTCCCCAGACTGAGGAAAGAATAGGTAAAATCAAGTAACTTAGTTTTTAAAAAAATGAGTTCATGCCCTCACTGTTTTTACTCGGTTGCTTGAGCACAGGCCTATGCACTGAAGAGGCTCGGGTTTCATTCCGGTCAGGGGCACGCACCTCAGCTGCAGGCTAGATTCTGGGCCCTGATGTGGGCTTGTGCAGAAGACAACCCATCCATGTGTCTCTCTCACATCCATGTTTCTCCCTGTGTGTCTCTTCCCCTCCCTTCCGCTCTCTCTAAAAATTAATGGGAAATTAGCTTGAGGATTAACAGAAACAACAACAAAAATAGCATTACTTATTATGAGACTAGACGAAAAGATAAAACAACCTCTGTCTGTAGGAGCTTTCTCTTTGCAGGAAGTATAAATAAGGAAATCATGTGTGACAGGTGCATGGCAGAGGTGGGCCCAGAGAGCATGAAACGTCCTTTCCCAGACTCGCTGTCCAATTTCACAGTTAAAGAAGCAGGTACGAGAGTCAGGCCACTCGCCTTAAATCCTGCCTCATCACTTACAGCTGTGTCATTCTCAGCATGGGACACAATTCCTCTCTTTCTTGTTTTGGAAAGAGATTCAAACACAGGGCTGTGTGTGTTTTTCCCCCCTTTGTGTCTGAATCAAATTTCCCTTCACTTCTGTGATTCCTTCCTGGTAACAATTCACTTCTGTAACACTGATTGCCTACAGGTTATTTCTTGCACATTCTATGGGAAGCAGCTGTGTGTGATGTTAAAGGTAATCAGGTAGAAGGGCAAGGTGACGGAGGCCACAGGACATGGCATGTTGGATAGCTTCAAGGATGAGGCCGGGACTCCGGTCGTGCCAGGCTGTGGCTGGTGCTACCACAGTCAGAATTCCTGAAGTGGCAGACTGTGCAACCGGCCCACCTCTGCACGGCTGCCACCGCCAAGTTAGGTAGATAGACTACAACCTCTGTCACACCAGGACGCTGCTTCCTTGCCCACGAATGCCAAGGTGAAAGAATAAGGCTAGAGGAATGTGAACTTGTGCAGAGGAGCAGAGACCAAATAAATGTCCTTCAATCCCAGTTCCATCTGCTCATTTTCAGCCATTTTATACTTGCATCTCCTCATGTCAATAAAAGTGTTTTCGTTTCCCCGGTTCCCATTTGGCAGAGTAATGGTAGCATCCTAACAATTCTGGACAAAGAGATCAGGATGGGGGAAGGGGCAGAGTAAAAAAAGTTTCTAACTTTTCTCTAAATTACTTTTTTTTTTTTAAAAGCAATTATCCACTCCCCACCCAGCCTTAATCATTTTGGGAGAGTTCCTTATCCTTACTTCAGATTCAGCCTTTTTCTTTTTTCTTTTAATAGTACAACTTAACACTAAAGCCTTAATAATGGGCATATCAATCATATCTTCACTAAACAGTTGAGAATAGGACCATAATTTAGGGCTTTTAAATTAGCATCCTTACATTTTCATTCTCTCCCACTCATGATAGTTTGCACTGCTTTTGACAAAGTTAAATATTTGTATCTATATTGATGGACTACTATAACAATTATTGGATAAATATTACATTGAACACTGATAGTTCCTGTCACTGTGTTCAATGTTTGCTTTTGTGCAACTGTTTTCACCTGCTCATTAAAAGAAACAACCCCAAATGCTCATTTGCATTCAGATGCTGCTTGCTGTTTTCTTTTAAATTAAACGTGCAGATTGTTACTTTTGGCAAACTGACCATACAACAAT
The DNA here is from genome assembly GCA_963924515.1 of Vespertilio murinus. Lineage (NCBI taxonomy): Eukaryota > Metazoa > Chordata > Mammalia > Chiroptera > Vespertilionidae > Vespertilio > Vespertilio murinus. The sequence goes on along the minus strand of OZ004705.1, from coordinate 125,974,052 downwards.
TAGATGGAAATTGAATCTTTGTTCAACTTTTTAAAAACCATTAATACCTGTACAAATTTCCAAATACATTTTCCTTAGTTTATTTTTCAGGTCTTGTGTGATTTTAATAATCTTTTTAATGGCTTGTTTAAAAGGAACTCTCTTAACACTTACATCAAGCTGTGCTTTAGAATTGGATTTAGGTACCACCCCCTCCCAAGGTATTATTTGTGCAACATCAATGATGCTTTATAAAATATAGAAGAAAAGATGTCCTAAATGAACTGACTACTCTTTTAGACTAAAATAAGATAGGACAAGACACCAAAGCCACTTATTTTAGTGGGAAAAATATTTTTTTCCCTTCAATGCTTCTTGGAAAATACTCATGATCTTTTAGCAAAGGCTGTGACTGAGTATATGTTGTGACCTTTTAACTTTATTTTTTTCTAGCTCTACCTTTTATTGTATTAGAGCCACAAGTTCTGAGTGTCTCCCAAGTCTGGTGCCTTAGCCCTGCTCTACTTTATTTATATCCTTCACTTCCAAAGCTTTCTTCTGACCTCTGTGTGTGGGTGATCTCTAGCCCTGACCCAAATTCTAGCTTTAAATGTCTAAAAGTTGCTAGAATATATTTGTATTGGACATCTTGAGCTAAAAAGACCAAAACTTGAAGCAGCTCATTGTTTTATATTTTATGATAGCATCTACCAGTAAAAATGCAATAAATTTTTATGATGTTTGCTAAAAAAAAATTAGTATTCCTCTTTTATTGACTCCTTTGCAGGAAGCCAGTTCCCATGCAAATTTTAAGCTGAGTCATATAAACTAACTTCTAAAGGAATAAATATAGCAACGTATCATTGGGCTCCCATGCTCTTATTTTCATTTATATTTTTTACTGAAGGTTAAAATACACAAGATTAAATGCTCATTTTAACCATTTTTTAAGTGTGCAGTACAGTACTGTTAACTATATCCACATTAATGTGCCACAGCTCTCTAGAACTCTTTCATCTTGCAGAACTGAAGATCTATATGTCCACTGAATATCCATTTTTTTCTTTTTCTCTTCTTCCTAGCACTTGGAAACCAACCACCATTTGTTTCTAAGGGTTTGACTATTTTAGAGACCTCATATAAGTGGAATCATAAAGTATTTCTCTTTTTGTGTTTGGCTTATTTTACTTTGTATAATGTCTTCAAGTTTCATCTGTGTTTTAACATGTGACAGTATTTTTTTTTCTTCTTCTTTTTCTTTTTTTTTTAAGGCTGAAAATTCACTTTTTACATATACTACTTTTTTTTTTTAATCCGTTCAGATGCTGAAAGACATTTAATATGGTTCATCCTATTGGCTCTTTTACATAATGCTGCAGTAAACACAACACACCATTAAATGTGTTTGCAAATATCTCTTCCAGATTCTGCTTTCAGTTCTTTTGATTCTATATATACAAGTGGGAATGTTGGATTATATAATACTAGACACCCGATGCATGAATCCCTGAACCAGTGAGGTCCCTCAGCCTGGCCTGTGGGATTGGGCTGAAACCTGTTCTTTGACATCCCCCAAGGGGTCCCAGATTGTGAGAGGGATAAGGCCAGGCAGAGGGACCTCAGTGGTGCACAATTGGGGTGGAGGAGGAGCCATGGGAGGGCTCCAGGATGCATCTAGCCCCATCTCGCCCAGTCCTGTTTAGGGACGATCAGGGCCATCTTGTCAAGTCCCGATTAGGGCTGGCAGGCTGGGGGGAGATGTTGGAGGTTGACCAGTTGGGGAGGGACTGTGGGAGGCCTCCAGGGCATGTCCAGGTCGTCTTGCTGACTCCCAATCGTCTAGACCCCAGCAGTAAGCTAACCTACTGGTTGGAGCATCTCCCCCCAGTGGTCAGTACATACCTTAGTGAGCAGTTGTGAATAATTAGCATATCATTAGCATACTACACTTTGGTTGAACAGCCGACCCAGTCAACAAGACACTTAGCATATTATAAGTCAACCAGACACTTAGCATGTTAACCTATATAATAAAAGCCTAGGTGGTGTCATGCCCTTGCACAATGCCCTCATGTGATGTCGTCACAAGATAGTTGCCACAAAATGGCCAGCAGGGGAGGGCAGTTGTGGGTGATCAGGCCAGCAGTGAAGGGCAGTTGGGGGGACAAGGCCAGCAGGGAATGGCAGTTGGGGTTGAGATGGGGCAAGCAGGGAGGGCAGTTGGGGATAATCGGGTGGCAGGGGAGCAGTTAGATGTCAATCATGTCAACTGGGAAGCTGTTAGTGTGTGATCAGGCTAGCAGGCAGAAGTGGTTAGGGGCAATTAGGCGAGAAGTTAGGAACCAGCAGTTCCAGAATGTGAGAGGGATTGCTGACATCCCCCAAGGGGTCCCAGATGGGAGAGGGTGCAGGCTGGGTTGAGGGACACCCACCCTCCATGCATGAATTTTGTGCACTGGGCCTCTAGTACAGGGCATAAAAATATAACTATTATATATGGTGTCTTAAAAATTTTATGCATGCACTTTGAATAATTGTAAAGGCAATGTTTATTAAAATACATTTTATTTCATTTTCAAAATTAAGCTATTAAAGTGTGTATGCATTTTTTGATACCCTGTATAATAAATACCGTATTTGCCGGCGTATAAGACGACTTTTTGGCCCTGAAAAATATGCCTCCAAGTGGGGGGTAGTCTTATATGGCGAGTATATAACAAACTCTGTATTTTTAGTGGAAATGTTAGGGGGTCATCTTATACGCCCAGTCGTCTTATACACCGGCAAATTCGTATTTTTCAGGGCTAAAAATCGTCTTATACACCGGCAAATACGGTAGTTATATTTTCAATGTTTTGAGGAATTTCCCTACTGTTTTCCATGAAGGCTATAATTTTACATTCCACCAATAGTACACAAGGGGTTCAATTTCTTCACATCCTTTCCTTTGTTATTTTTTGCTTTTTGATTACAGCCATCCTAGTCAGGGGAAGTGATATACCTCAGTGCGGTTTTGATTGGAATTTCTTTTATAATTAGTGATATTGAGTATCTTTTCTTATGCTTCTTGGCCATTTGTATATTTTCTTTTAATATTTTTCTATTTAAGTCCTTTGCCAATTTTTTTTAAATTTAAGTTATCATTATTGTTGAAAGTATTACAGACGTCCCCCCCCCTTTTTTTTCACCATTGACCCCCTTCTTCCCTCCTGCCCTCCAGGCCTTAAATTGGATTATTTATTTTTTTGTTGTTGATGACGTTCTTTATGTATATTCTGGATGTTAAAACCTTATCAAATATAGGGTTTGCCAACATGTCTCCCATTCTGTAGATTGGGTTTTCACTCGGTTGATTATTTTCTTTTTGATGTGCAAAAGTTTTAAAATTCAATATGGTCCCATTTATTTATTTTTAAATTTTATTGTATGTACTTTGGGTGTGCTATCCAAGAAATAATTGACAGTCCAATGTCATGAATATTTCCCTTGTGTATTCTTCTAGCAGTTTTATAGTTTTAGATCTTGTGTTTCTGTATTTAATACACTCTGAGTTAATTTCTGTATATGGTAGAAGTTCCACTTTATTCATTTGCATGTGCATATCCAGTTTTCCCAGCACCATTTTTTAATTTAAAAATGTTGACATGTAATATTGTGTAAGTTTAATACTTTGATAGATTTATATATTGAAATATGTTTTCCAAGGTAGCAATATTATCATGTTATATAATTACTAGAGGCCCAGTACATGGATTTGTGCACTGGTGGGGTCCCTCAGCCTGGTCTACACCCTCTTGCAATCCAGGACCCCTCAGGGGATGTTGGACTGCTGGTTTTGGCCCAAAGACAGTCCAATACCTCCTGAGGGATGTAGTATTGTGCAAAGCAGCAGGTGGCTGGGGAGGAGCCCAAGCCCAGGCCAGATGCTACACCAGTCCCACTCATCCCAGCCCCATTGCACCTGCCACTGCCTCTGCTTGGTAGTGCTGCTGCAGAGGTGTGAGAGACTTTCACTGCTGCAGTGGCACTTGCCAGCCATGAGCCTAGTGTCTGGTGTCTATTGATCAGCTGAGCAGCACTCCTGCTGTGGGAGTACACTGATCACCATGGGGCAGCTTCTGCATTGAGCATCTGAGTGGGAGATAGAAACATCAATGATGAGAATCATTAATCGGCTGCCTTCTGCATGATCCCACCAGGCATGTGCCCTGACCAGGAATCCAACCATGAACTCCCAGCTCATAAGTTGATGCTCAACCACTGAGGGACACTGGCCAGGCTTCTCTTCTATTTTTTTAAAGACTTTGAGAAATCTTGGTGTTAATTCTTCTTTAAATGTTTTGTAATAATCTCCACTGAAGTCAAGTGTTCCTGTGCTTGTATTGTTGTGAGATTTATAATTACTGAAACAATTTCCTACTATTTATAAGTCTGTTCAGATTTTTATTTATTCATGATTCAGTTTTTATAGGTTATATGTTTCTAGATATTTATCTATCTTTTCTAGATTATCCCATGCAATTGTGTATAATTAGTTCTAGTCGCGTTATAGGACCTTTTTTATTTCTGTGGCATTAGTTTTAATGTCTTCTCTTTCATTTCTGATTTTTATTTTAGTCTTATTTTTATAATTATTGGCCTTATGCTTTTATTTTAGGAAAGGTAAATTTTTAATTGTATTGTTGTTTTTAATTTTTAATTTTTTTACTAAACTGTCCTTAACCTTAATATATATATATATATATATATATATATATATATATATATATATATATTAAGAGAGAGAGAAAAAGAGAGAGAGAGAGAGAGAGAGAGAGAGAGAGAGAGAGTGTTTAAAATGGAATCAGAAGATCCTGAGGTGGGGTGTTGTCTTAATCTTCTTGGGTTACCATAGAAAAATACCATAGACTATGTAGCTTAAAAAATAGAAATTTACCAGTATTTTCTCACAGTTCTGGAGCTAGAATCCCTATATCAAGGTGAACTGAGCCAATCTGTAGCTTGCTGTAAAAGTCCTTCTTGGTATGTCCTCACATGAAAAAGATTAAGCTTTCTGTGTTTTTTTCTTATAAATATACATTAACCTTATGGGATCAAGGCCCCACCTTTATGACCTCATTTAACTTTAATTTCCTCTTCATAGGCCCTATCTCCATATAGAGTTACACTGCAGGTGTCAAAGTTTCAACGTAAATATTTTTGGGGACACAATTATGTTCTCAGTAGGTGTGACTAGAATGAGGGAAATACTTTTTTTAGTGCAAAATATATTTAGAGCAACCTTTCACCAAAAAGAGGACACTGACAATAAACATACAAATAGTTTTTCATTTCAAAATAATTTTTATATATTTTTATATTTTTCAGTATCTCTCATACAGAAGCACTTGTTGGAAAGGGCAGAAATGTACTCAAATTGTCTGGGGAAAAGTAAACAGGGAAGCCTATGGAATTGTATATAACATAGGAATACAATCAGATTTTACAAGTTCTCAGCAACACTCAAGTTTTCTCTTAATTGTTTGGTATTATCTAAATCTTCTACTAAATATAACATACTAAATAATAACTAAATAGAAAAAAAATCCACTTTAGAAATGTGCTCAACTCAATATTTTAGAGATTTGCAGAAATAGAACAAAACAATACTATGGTCTCATGGACCAGTAGCATGGGAAGAAGGTGGGCAAACACAACAAGTTGTATTCCTAACTCTGTTATCTAACTCTGTGCTCCAAGATCTCTTTTTGAATGTTTCCCTCTAATTAAGTCATATGGTTTTTTCTCTGCTTAGAACACTCTAACAACCAGTGGCCTATTTTGTTTTAATATGAAGAATTTATATGCGCAAAGTATCTCTTCTCTCTAACATTTGCCATAAATTTATATACTACCTAGTGTTACTTAGATAAGGTACCCTCTCCTAATGACTTATATAAACACTGAGCTCTTCCTTTCCCAAAGAGCTCAGAAACAAAAATTGATTTTAATAATCAAGTACAAAAATGTATTTTGATTATTTATAATCACATTATCATGATCAAATTCAGTTGTTTTATTAATACTCCAAAACTTCTTTTCAAGAAAATGAAAAAGAGAATTAAAATATTATTTAAAAACCACTGAAAACATTTAAGAATTAGGTCAGATGTTAAAATGGCAATGAGTCATAAACTGAGTTAATGGCATGCTTGTGTTTGGTTCAGTGTGGTTTTAAAAGGAAGACATGTCCTATTATGTAAATGGTAGTAAATGTAAAATGAAGAAGAGAAGGTGAATGTCTTCCCTGAATGAAAAATGATGGTTGAGTGGAATAATATAAAAACAACTTTATATACAAGTACCATGGAGGTAAATGTCCCAATTTAAAGTGATAAATTAGCCTTTAAACTGACCTTCAATTAAGGATAACCTTCTTGTTGATAACATTCAATTTTCAAAATTGAATCTAGCAATCACTTTGAATTATTAGGAAACTTACATAATTCTTAAGAATGTTCAAGACAATCTTGCTCATTTTTCCCCTCCTTTTAACTCCTTCCCCCTTGTTTATAGAATTTTCTCCAACTAATCTAGCCTTTATGTACATTTTTAAATCATCGTAGTCAAATGGTTATTAGTAGAATTAAGTCTTCACGTTGTGAATTATATAAGATTTGATTTTTCTGTAGCCTGCCACTTTTTGTTGTTCAACTGTTTTTGTTTATTCCCTGATTTGTGCCAGGAATAAGGTTATCAAAGCTAATATAATCCCTGGCTCATGGACCAGTAGCATGGGAAGAAGGTGGGCAAACAGATATTCAGCAAATAATTCCAAAAAATATGTATAAAAAAGAATGGTAAGCACTATGACTGGAAAAAAAATACAACAGGGTAATGCATTAGGAATTCATCTGACCTGAGGAATTCAAAGAGACTTCTCTGAGGAAGGGTATTTGACTTGAGATCAGAAGGATGAATTGGCATTGTTTGGGCCAAGAGGTTGCGGAAATATGTGGAAGACTGGTCATGTGCAAAAGTCTTGACATATGAGAATTCATGGAACTATAGGCCCAGAAGATGAAAATGAGGCTGCAAAGGAAGACAGGGGTGAGAATAATCAAGGTGTTTCACCATTTAAAGAACTTTGCCTAAATTCATAACAATGAAAAGCTTTTCTAAGATTTTTTGAGTGATGGGGGATAATAAGATCTTCATGCTTAAAAAAATCCTTCTGTACTTTCTATGAAGAATGGGTAGTTTGGATCATCAGTGGAAGAGGAGAGAGCAGCTGACAAGCCAAACAGGAGAGGATAATAGCTTGGACCACAATGGTGGACACTTTGGAGATAGGAGGAGGAGGATAGCATAGAAATAATTAAGATATAAAATCAAAAGTCATTAAAGAGACATGTTTTGCTGAGGAACAAAAATAATCCATTTTTATGGTTCACTTTGTAAGCCAGATGCATAGTTTTCTCATTTGCTGGGATAGGGCAACCCTGGATAAGAAGCAGATTTGGAAAAAATATAATAAGTTCACCTTTGGACCTCCTGAATTTGAATTCCCTTAGGGTCTGGCCTCTAAATAAAGATCTTAAGTGATAATAAAGATTTGGGAGCCATACATTATCTAGGGATCCTTGAGTAAAGAGTTAATGGAGAGAACACTACATTAAAGAGTATGGGGCCTGTGGAAAGACCTTGAGAAATCTAGATATACAGCACAGGTAAAGAGAACAAAAACACTTAACAAAAAACATCCCCCCCCCAAAAAAAAAACAAAAAAACAAAACAAAAAAAAAACAACGACACACAAACAAAATACTGTATTTTCTCATGTGTACCATTTTTTTGTTTTCTAAAATCATTAGCCTGAAAATCGAGGGGCATCTTATACACGGAAGTCAACCAAGGAGGGAGCCACACTGGTGCCTAACTGCCCATAACTTGTCAAACAGGCTTCTTCCAATCACAAGCTTTATTGTTACTGATGTCAGCTGATGCCATAATTGGAGGTGGAAGAGGAGGTGGAAGTGGAGGTGGAGGTGGAGGTGGAGAGTGCGCAGATGCAACTGGGAGCAGAGTGTTCAGAGCCCATAAAGATGTTAACAAGTAAAAAGATAAATACTAGTAGGTGATCATCTTACTCTGCAAAATTCAAACTAAAGGTAATCAGCTATGCAAAAGAGCATGGAAATAGAACTGCACAGAGACAATTTGGACCTCCTCCCAATGAGCCTATGATCAGACAGTGGAGAAAACAGGAAGAACAACTCCTTAAGATGCCAAAAAAGAAGAAGGCCTTAAGAGAAAAACCAGCAAAATGAGCAGAGTTGGAGCAGAGGCTTAAATTAAGACTTGGATTATGGAGCAGTGCCAGAGTGGCTTATGTCTGCCAACCAAGCTTATTTAATGCCAGGCAGAAATGTTTGCAAGCAAAATGAACATTGTTGATTTTATTGGAAAAGCAAAATGGTGCTTCAGTTTCATGAGGAGAGAAGGGTTGGCCATGAGAAGATGAACAAAGTTAGCTTAGAAAATGCCACCAGTTTATGAGGATGACCTCACATATATAGACAGTGACTCAGAAGACAGCAGTGACACAATAGAAGTTGAAGAAATTGTATGTCTGGAACTAATAGTGATGAAGAGAGCAGTGATACATAGGCTGAATGAAGTGATATGCAGCATAATATCATAGTACTGGTATGTGATCATTACCTGTGGTAATTACTAAATAAAAATGTGTTCTGTTTTATGTTTAAAATGTTGATTTCCTAATTTTGGGTTGGAAAAGTGTGCATGGGGGGTGTATTATACACAGAAAAATACAGCACCTACCAGGGTAGTAAAATAGTTCTCATTCTTTTCAATCTTGACACTTCTCTTGTTTGTTCGGTGTTATTTCTTTTTTGTTGGCTGAATCAATGACAGCTAAATCATCTTATCTAAATGGTTTTAACTCCCTCCTACAGAAGAAATACAACATATTTATGCATTCTACACAGAGAGTTAAGTGAGCAACTATACTCTATTATTTCAGGGATTGTAGGAATGTCTCTGTTTATTAAGTTTGCTGGAGAATGAAAAATAAAATGTTTGTCTTTTGGCTCCAGAATTTGTCATCCTCTTTTAATATGAAAACCTCATTGGTATTGTAACTTTTTAACCAGCAACCATTTAGTTAATTCTTAGTTATAATGTATCTGTAAA